>JASCZW010003252.1:0-29358 GCA_034211315.2 Aedes japonicus | reverse complement strand
GTGTGTGTGTGTGTGTGTGTGTGTGTGTGTGTGTGTGTGTGTGTGTGTGTGTGTGTGTGTGTGTGTGTGTGTGTGTGTGTGTGTGTGTGAAAAAATGGTCGTAAAGAACCACCGGTCCTAATTAATACCTTGTAGACGGTCAACTTTGTTCGATCTTAGTGTCCTTTTTGGAGTCCAGGGCAGGCACCGATTTGCCAGCCATAATGCGCCTTTGTATCTCTCGTATGGTGCGTTGCTCGGCGGCTTACATTGTCTTCCCGTGAGCCTCTTCCATTTCATGTATTTTGTTTTTAACGCATTAATCACATGCTCAATCCTATCAACACACACATCACTCGATCCATCGTTGCTTTGACCAACCGCATCGAAGTTTTTCCGGAAGTCTGCATTTTACTTAATTACACGATATGATCTTATCAGCGTTATTGAGAAAATTACTGGCACTTATAAGAGATAGACTATTGCTCTAAATTTTTGTCACAACAAAATCTCACAAGAAACACAAATAATCCGCTAACTGAAATTTTCTGAGAGATCAATGGATTTAGCATTGACGAAAAAATGAACAAAAAACTACATTAGATGTTGTTGTAGGAACATAAGCAATTGTGCTTCTGATTTATTAGCACAAATTAAAGCTTTTGCAATTGCTTTTTTGAATTGAAACAAAGTTAGAACAGCCTTCGTTGTTACAATTCATTTTTCTCAGTTGGTATATATAATTCACTTTTCCAAAGAAAATGATTACAAAGCAATCAAAACAAAATTTGCATATTCGTAACAAACTTTGCTACAACTTAAAAAAACGGCGGTGATCCACTCAGACGGTGCGTAATTTGGCGCAGAAATGATTGCGTGAATGTCCATTCAACCGAGAATGATTGTTGATTGATCATCAATGGTGTTTTCCAAAGCAAAATGGATTAACTGATCCACCTGGTATGCTTTACCTAGATAGTACAGTGACATTTATCTTATCTTGATTTGCAACCGAAACCCTAATTAAAAGGTTATTGCCTTTTTCAGATAACATGTTCAATGAGTTTCAATTGACGGAAACGTGTAATGAAAGCGCCTTCGCAACAGAGGATAACGAAACTACTTTATCACAGCAAGTATTCCCTTGCAAGGCTGTGCGGCACTCTTATCCGAACATCCAACTGGAGCGCACAATTTCATTACAGCGGCGGCAGCCAAACAACAATATGACCGTGCTTTGCAATTTCACACTGCCCTAGGCAGGGACCGGAGTTATCTGATGGTGCTTAGGGTCGCTTACTGGCAGCACATCGACCCTTTTTAGTACACACGCGATGCACACAAGCCGTAGTCGCGCTGTTATTGTCACGAAACTAATGATTACATAGTGTTATGCGATTATACTGCGGTGGACAATTGGGGCCCGACACTATCCATGCTGCTGCTCCGGAGTCGGTTGGTCGGTCAGTGAAAAGGCAGAGGCTGTCGACAAACATGTGTCGTCTCGCCATCAATTTACCGGTGGCACTGTGGTCCAAAATGCATGTTAGGCGGGCATTTTATATTTTCGTTGATTCCGATCCGAAATTTTAGAACTAAGAATTCAAATTTCAATATTGTTTTGCTTGAGTTTTATTTGTTTTATTTCACTGTTTGTAGAGAAAACACTACATTTGTTTAATGAGAATTTAAAACAGTGCGCAGATGAGAAGAGAATTTAAAACAGTGTTCAGATAAGCCAACGTAGCTTGATCAGCTAAGGTTGAGATGAGGCTCGAGAAACTGTAGATTGTAAAATTAGTCATCATACGGCACTCACCACGTGGTGTACATAGGAGCTGTGAAGTTTTGTTTTTCGTTGCACAGTGATTGTGTTTTTTCAAGTTAACTTTCTTGTCTATGTTTTTTTTTAACTATGAATCTTCGTTGTATTGCATTTGTACGCGAAGTACTAATTATATTTTGGCCGTTCATTAGAAAAGAATGATGTGCAGAAACATAAATGTATCCTTTAGCATCACTGCCGTTTTAATGGAGACTGAACATCAGCAACACTTTCCGGTGAGATCCATCTGATTATAACTAAATTTGAACGAAACTGCTAAATACGTGCCATACTCGAAACAATATGATTTGATGATGGAAGTGTATGCACAGTACTTATATCCATTTGATGATTGTACTGTACTCATGCGGGGCTTGTTGTAAGTGAAAGTGACCTCGGAATAGACGTGCGTAACCAGGCATTCTAAAATTGGGTCACTGAATCCCAACAGAGCTATTACCTTCCAAACCTGGGCTAAAAATGTTTGCCGTGTCGACAACAGTTCGTTTAACTGCAAACATGTTTCTTCCATAAACAAACTGCCGGGCAGTGGGTGTTTGATTGTACACATACACACACACACACATTGTAAAATTTGTCATCATACAGAACTTGGTCGCATCGCAAGCTCGAAATGAATCCTCCCGATCTATTATCCTCATCGTAGTGCTTATGATAGGGTCGCTAAGAGGGGAGACTCTCGTTGCGTCTGCACTGAATTAACTATTCCTTTCTTATCCTGGTTATCGGTAAGGCTGACGATACCTCAACGCTTTTTGCGTTCTCATTGGGATTCTCTTCTCAGCGTTGTTCCTAAGAGTGAACTCAGGCTACGTTAGTGTCATACGTATCCATTCTACGTCCAATCATACGTATCCAATATTTAATGGAATCACCGGATACAACCGGAAGAGTTAATGGAATCACCGTTGAAAAAATATAATTCGCAAACCATTGAAGCTTACCGCCTGAAATAAGTATTCTATACCACTGTTCAGTAGAACAAAACATGGTCGGACCGGGAATAATTATGTTAATTAGCGCTAAATACAGCAATCACTTTGTCACTCGATGACTCTCGCAGTACCTGCATAGTGGTGTCATTGTTTTGATTTGCCTAATACAAATGCGATTGTTGTAGTTTACAGTTAAAGCAGTGACCAGCATAGAAAGTCGTCAATTTTGTCGGGGCATATTTCTCCCGAATGACAGTGTTGTGCGTTATGGTGTTATACGTGATGGCTGTCTCGTTTATGACTTGGTGGTTTATTGAAATCGTTTGGATTTATCAATGGTTCCGGAAATGGTTCCGGAAATAGTTCCTATTTGTTTTTTGAGTGCCGGATGTTAATTTCGATTTGCAGATAGGTTAGAATCGCTGTCGGTTTATAAACGGGGATTGGTGTGATTTGACGCTTAACTTTTCAGTGCAGTGGCGCAGGTATTGGTTCAATACCTTGCATTTAAAAATCGATCAACGCCTGGATTTTATAACCAGAAGTCGGTGCGACATAAGGTAATAAAGCCAACAATGTCATTGTTTCAAACTACCCGTTCTTCATGCACTAAATTGAAATGATTCCATGTAAAGGTTGTACGGAATCAAATTGCACCACTTTTAAATGGATGTAACTTTTCACTCGTTGGGTATTTTCTATTGAAATTTTGGGTGGAATTAGTTCAATGTGAATTTGTCAGTTTCACTAGCAGTTCGTTGCGAAGATGGAGTCGGAAGGACAGCAGTGGCGCAAAGAAATTTTGCGCACGTACCTCGAAAATCCGGATCTTTATCATTGTGCCATAAGCCGGAATCTGGGAATGGTACATTCTACGGTGTCTCGTGTTTAAAATCGGCACCACGAACGTTTGACCATCGATCGGAAAGAAAAAAGTGGCAAAAATGGATCTCCGTATTGTGTTAAGGATCACAAGCGGGTAGTTCAAGCTTTCAAGAGGAATCCCAATAGTTCAGTTCGAGATGTGGCGAAGAAATTGAATCTAACCAAAACTTTCGTGCAAGATGCGAAAAAACGTAAAGTACTACACACGTACAAAGTCCAAAAGGTGCCTTATCGCGATAAATAATAGAATACGGCAGGTAAAATACTTGAACGGAAGCTCTACACACAAATGTTGACGAAACCACAATGCCTCGTTATGGATGATGAGACGTATGTAAAAGCAGACTTCCGGCAGCTTCCGGGGCTCCAGTTTTTCACTGCTCATCGTAAGGAAGCATCCTAAGGAAGTGAAATCGGAGGAAGATGTGAAGAAAACATGGATTGTCACGCAAAAACGTCCAAATGTTGTACAGGACTTTATGAGTACTGTAATAAAGAAGGTTCGTGCATTTGAAGGGCTGGTAGAAGGTCACTTTTTAGTGACTTGGTCACTATTTTGAGTCTGTTATTCTTCCAAAATATTCAATGAATATGTTTCAAAACACATCGTAACTTTGCATAGCCCAAACAGCTTTTGTTAGAGCTGTAGGTTCTGTGTTCTGATCTCAAGAATAGTTCGGATGACCTGGAACATAAATATTCACTAAATATGGTTGAATACGTAGCGTAACTTTGCATAGCCCATAAAGCTATAGTTGCTACTGTAGATCTTAAGTTCCGAACTCAAGGGCAGTTTGGATGACCTAGAATATCATAAAGTTATCGAATACAGACTGTTTCTTTACAAAAGGTTCATTCAATATGTTTCAATACATATCATAACCTTATCTAACCCTAAATGCTACTGTTACAACTGTAGATCTGCAGCTCAAAACTCAAGTACATTTTGGATGACCTAGAACCTCTCAGAAAGATACAAAAATATATAACTTATATCAACAAGAGTTTAACAATACGTATGCATATGTACAATATTCCTAAACAACCCTTTAAACTATTAATAAAGCATTTATTTTTTCTTTCTGAACTTCTTCTTATTAACGATGTTCTAAATCTCAATTCGGTCTTAAACTCATATACTCTTTATTTTTTCCAGATACATCAATTTATGGAAAACAAATTTGTCTAATACAGTGTACGCTTTATTCAGTCTGTGTGATTTTATACAGCCATTATTCTTTTGGGGTTACATATGACCCCTTAGGCCTGAAGGAGTTAATATACTTTTTAAGGAAGGCTCAATATTTATGATTTTTTCAATAATATGTGGCGTGAAATCAACAATGTTCTCTATTGAAATTTATGTGTAGAAATACTTTCGATCGATAGGTGTAAAATTTAAAAAAATCTTTTAAGAAATGACTGAGATATTAATGCTCAAAACCTGACCACGTTTCGTGACGGTCGTAATGCGTTTTTTTTATATTTTACTCCAGTATAGAAAACAAAGACGTAGTCCTACGTCAAATTTCTGGTTTGCAGAACTTGTTTATAAAATTTTGTCAATGCCTCCAACCATCTTTTGCATCCAGTTTTGTTCATTATTTGGTCACTATTTTTATTATTCTAGTCACTAAAGTCACTATTACTTATCCATAAATCCGCTATCAGCCCTGCATTTGGATATGAAATTGAAATTGAAATTGACTAAAACAAGCATGGGAAAATATTCAAAACATGTTTTATTTTACTCCCTGAAAGTTTGAAGATGATTAGTTGAACGGGCGAATTTTGCCGAATATTTGTGTGTGTCGCAATTTGATTCCGTACACCCTTTAGAAAAAATGCCGCTTGCAACTCGTTCCTATATTTATTCATTGTTATCGGCTTCTAAGAATGTCACAAGCAGCTATAAGATTTTTGTTATGTATGGTCTGTACTCAGGCATCCATATCTTGTGCTGTTGATAGGACAATCAGTTTCATTGATTTCGATTTTCTCTCTCCGATCTGATTATATCACGCCGTTCTTGATAATGATACACGAAGTTCTTCTGTCAACGTAGAGGTTGTAGTTTGTATAATGTTTGGTTTGTTTGCAAATTTGAAAAAAAAATCTGAGCACAACCCGTGTTCATTTCTTATCGCTGTGAACGATTTAAATATTTATCCAAAATTTTAGGTTGAGCGTATTCGCTAAAATAGCTATTTTGAAGTTTGTACATCAATTCTAGCAGCTCTGCCACTCACTTCAGACCATGAAATCTTCTCTTATTGAAATGTTTATGATTCTGTTAGAGAACTTATGCCAAGAAAAATGAGTTCGGGTGACATCAAGTACATGTTGTAAACGGAATGATTTCCAGTCATATCAGGCGGATAGTAAATTTTCCGATCGTTGGCGTGAAGCAAGTCGATTGTTCGAGATTAAAGCAATTCTACTTAACAGATGGTTACAGTGACCAAACGACCATTATTTCGTCGTGTCGCTCCGTTCAGATAGGGGCGTCCCTTGTGCCTCATTAAACGATAATGATGAGTGTGATTCCGAAGGCTAATCATTGTTTGTGCCTTGTGACTGCACTTGTGTGTGAGTGTGTGGCTGGATATATATTGTACCCCAGTTGGGGTTTGTTCAGCAGAGTTACGCAAGGACATCTGATATAGGGCTCATTATTGGTGGGCAATTTTCTAGAATGCTTATGACGTCTAATAAATATTTCATTAGAAGTTTTTTTGCTCTTGTAGGCGATCCGCCGTTGACGACATATGTGAACTGTGAATCACGCAATGTGATGATGGTCACGAGGTGTGATGCAAGCTTCGAAACCGATAACGCATTTAAACGTAACATGAACTCTATCGGCTTCTTATCAGCTTAGAGAGCAATTTTACTCCAGATGATTCAGAATAAACTCGTTAGGCGGTTTGTTGTTTCCTCGTCTTATCGGTGTTTGAAAAATTAATGAGGAAATCCTATAAAAAAATCTTGGTGCATTAAATCATCGGGTATCAGTTCGAATTAAATGTATTTAAAGATTGAGATTTCTGTGTAATAAGCAAGATTGGAGATAGCTTTAAATCTTAAGAGAGTGTTTTTCGATAAAGCCAGAAGCTGAGATTTAACAAAGGTCACAAATGTTGGCCGACTTGTTGATAGTTAGTTGAATAAAAGTTGAACACGAGAAAATCTGGACACACATCGACAGCTGCAGCTGTTCATACGTAGAACCAACTCCTGAGAACTTTTCTTGAAAAGTTCATTACTTATGGTACAGAAGGAAAAATATCTAAACCTTCATCACGATACTTAAATCCACTTTCCCATAAAGTAATAGAAAAGTTGCCATTATTGAGAAAATGTGCAAACACCAATGTATGAATTGTTACATTGTGTGGCAAGCACAATTATAGCCCTTGCTGAAACAGTACTGTACAATATTTTTCACAATTATTTCTTTTTTAAATATATATAATTTGTAATAGTACATCGATTGAAACACTGTTCATAATCGCTATGAAAGATAAAGCACCTATCAGACCTTTATAAACATAACATGTTAACTATGCGGTCGTGGTAATCTTCATTGAAAGTTTCAGGTAATTAGGCTTTGTGATAAAAGAGTGTTCAACCTTTTAAATTTCAAAGGTAAATCATTCTGTTAGACAGAGAATATATTATTGTTTCAATAAGCTCCGAAAGTCCAGTAAATAAGCTTTGAAAATCCAGTTAACTTTGGTGTACTAACAAAACTTTGCTAACGTTGTTTAGATAAGACAAGAATCTGAAAAAAAAAACCTTCCAAAGTTTTAAAAACCGAAGCTTAGTATATTGAATACATCTCTTAATTTTGGAACTTGCAAACCCAGGATTTGAAGAATTACCCCATATTTAGATGACGAATCAGCGCAGGTTGCTGAAAGTCCAGAGATATCAACGATAATCGTCTACATGTTCTGACAAGCACAGCTTGGACCGTAATCAACCGTCGTACATTTGTTTCCAGCCCTTGCGCTTGTTCAATATTGTCAAAAAAATGCTGAAGTTTAGAGGTTAGATTTTGAATGTAGAAGACTTATTTGTAGTTCATCTAACTTCTTAGCACCTCTCCAGATTTATGAACCTAGCTGTGAGTCTAAGAAATCTTCGCGAAGAACACAGAAGATAGATAAAGTTCATCCTAGTGTTAAAAAGATCTCAGAGATCTGAGATATTTTCGATAATATTAACCAAAAGGTAGGGTGGAGGTCTACTCCGGACCATATTAAATCGTAACCCAAGCGACTTGATTTTTTGAACATGTGCCGCATATGCTATAGAAGTAGGTTGTGCTTCTGAGCGACAAAGACGCTTTCTTTCTCCGTCATAGCTAATTTTTTGAAAAATTGTAAAACTATCGTGTTTTGGACCACCGCATCGAAACGGATTTTGTTTACTAGCGTGGAAATAATCTTTGTATTCTTGGTCCATTTTTGGAGGAACTTACGTACAAGAAAACAAAATATTCCGCTATGTCGCGAGTGAATTGATGATTTTTATTGCCGTTCTACTTGAAAAAAAAGCAGACGTTCAAAATGGCTTTGAAACAGTTTTGAAGTTCGATTATGAGACAATAGAAATCTTATATAGCCTATTTCTAACAAGAGATAACAACTGAGCCAATCTTTCATTGTTTATTACACCTCTGCTTCTCTACTCAAGCAAGTATGTTCCGCATTGTAAATATAACAGTTGAATCTCCGACAGAAAGTGTCGGATTTTTGTTATAACTTTATTAACGTGACTTCCTCACCGAAATAACTCGAATAAAATCCGTGTAGTAGGTACAATAGACTTACAAATGCAATCATTTTGTAGTCCGATGTATATTGTAGACAATTTGATGTTCGGGAACGTATATGAAAATTGATTCTTGTAATATATTTATATAATCTGATAGATCTCACCAAAGGCCGCCTCCAAAGTAACACTAACTTGTCCAGTTGCAAAAATGAAAATGTTCAATGTTGATTCGTAACAGGTTTCATGCACTCACGACGAAATATGCAACCAGCTCACCATGAGTGTGCAAGCCTTGTACGTGTGTGTACGCATTGCATCGGACTAGCAAACGGCGGTTATCTTCATGATATTGGTCTTCTTTTTATTATAAATATATTTTTCACTCCACACTCTCCCTAAATCAAAATCCTATGGATTAATGCTATGCATTAATCGAACTTCAAAACTGTTTTTTTTAAGTAGAACGGCAATAATCTTACACTGTAAAGCTATGTAAAGTCTGTCCACGTTAAATTTCGGACACTTCATTCAGTGTAGATTTTTAATTATTTCACGGATCGCTGAAACATTTCACTTACATGGCAGCTGAAACTCTCCACTTTATTTCGTGGCCCAACATGTTTACAGTCTTGTTACATTCTGTAAAATGGCATCGAATCAAGTTTAAGTGCGCAAACGTATTTTGTACGAACGGCTGCGCTTGACTGTGGATCGGATCAGCGCTTGACTGTGCATCGGAAGGTTGGCAGTGCAACAAATCGAAAAGTATGATTCCGACAAATGAACAAGAATGTGGCAGCCATTATTGAGAAAAATCTCAATCTTTCTGTGCAAAATGGGGCTCGCAAAGTTGGCAAGTCAAAATCATACCTACAAAACGCAAAGCAGAGGCAAGGACTGAAGGCGTACAAAGTGCAAAGGGTGCTCAACCGTGATGACAAGCAAAATTTCACTGCAAAAAGCCGTGCTAAGGAGCTTTACAACAATTTTTTTGCAAACATTTTCTTGTATCACATTGGACGATGCAACATACGTATTCAAAGACTTTAAACAGCTTCCGGGTCTGGCTTTTTATACCGCAATGCAAAGGAACGCCGTTGCCGAGCATTTCCGGACAAAGAAGGGATCCAAATTCCCGAAGAAGTATGTGATTTGGCAGGCCAAATGTATTTGTGGTCGGAAATCTAAAAGTTTCGTTCCGCACTATAAATAAGGGTCTATTCATAAACCACAAAAACTTTTCAGGGGGAGGGAGGGGTTTGACCAAAGTCTATGGTCCATACAAAATTTCTAAAAAATGTATGAAGAAAAGTCTGCGAGGGGGGAGGGGGCTCTGAGATCTTCTAAAATGAGTCTACGAGGTTTATGAACAGGCCTAAGCATGTGTACGAGAAAAAAATTCTGCAATAGAGTCTGCTACCGTTCATCGACTCTCCAGCTCTGTTTCGGCCTGATCTGGCCTCTTGTCACTATGCGAAATCAATCCTGGAATGGTATAAGGTACAAGAGGTTGTTACCATTTGGGTTATTTGCCCCATGATACAAGCAAGTACACTACAAGAGGATTGCTATAAAATATAAGCTTTAGAGCACCCACTCATCATGCACAGGACAGCAATAGAGAAAATATGTACCTGTTCTTACTGAGAATTCAAGAGGATAATGATTCGGAAAGTATGATCCAGAAAACAGTCAGATTAAAAACTGTTAAACACCATATGCAATACACCGACACACAACAATCATGAGTACACTAATTGGTAGGGATCAGTAGAGGGCTATTGAGTGATGGGGAAAATGGGGATATTTTGGGACATTTAGGGAAATAGAGGTTGACTACCGGTTGGATACTGCATACTAGTTCTTCCCCACTTCGGCTAGCAAGCTATACGGATCGTACCCAGAAAATCAACTTCGAAGTTTGAGAAGTTATAAGGGTTAAAGTTACAACAGTTCCGGTCGAAGTAGTGGAAAAGTGTCGCAGTTAGCAGATAGATTTCAGAATCAGGTAAAATACCCGAAACCATGCAATCCGGTTGCAACCCTTGTAATTACTTTCCCAATGCCTGAACGGAATAGGACTCATTGGTATTTTTGCCAAGTTCCCGCCTACCCGCCTAGCACCAGCATCCGGTATTGGCTACCAGGAACAGAGGTAGCAGTTCCTAGCGCGGTAGCCACGTGTACGTGAACCGATCGTGAATACTCGCTGTTTTCCCGCCGTGGAACGAGTGCTTAGAGCCGGCCGAATATCCGATCGTGCCGATCGTCAGCCGTTGACCTTCCCAGATTGGAGGCCACGTTCGTGGACCGACCATGAGACCAGTAGTCCTCCTAGCATCTCGTGGAACGAGTGCTATTTCCGAGTCGGACGATCATCCGCACGATTGTGCCGTTTCTTATCAACTGCATCGCTCTTCCCGCCCGATCCCACCGTCACCGGCCTGCCACCCACTCTACACACTCACCGACCTTGAGAGCGTCGTCTCTCAAGGTCGAGCTAGTCGCCACAAAAGAGGCTCTGGACCAGGGACCTGGGGTTTTGCCTTAGAGAGAGTGAGTTATAGTAGGAGAGTCAATAAGGCCTAATACGTGCCAAAAATAGCCAATCCACCAAACTGTCCCGAACTTCACCCAATAGAGAAGTACTGGGCTCTAGTTAAGCGGAAATTATTCGAAACTAGGAAGAAAGCAAAGGGTACCGATGATTCAAGAGAAGATAGAGATTCGTCAGGGTTGGCGTACCTGATAGCGGATGGAAATTCGAGAATTATACAGAAAGAAGGATTGGCCGTTATGTGCCCAACAGGGAACAAAGTTGCCTTTTCCGATTTCAAAACATGATATTTCATTTAGTTTTCATAGTAGGAAATTGAAACTTTGTGACATCTCATATCTCGTTAAAACTTATTATTTTGGAGTAACATAATGATGGCAGCGCTGGGGGGAGGAGAGGGGGGGGGGCAGGAAGGGTGTCCGATTTTTTTTATTAAGTAAAAGGACAACGGGTAACGTTTTTACCCACGGAACTAAAATGGCCATAACTAAGGAAATATCCAACCGATTTGGATTATTTTGGCGCCATTTTGAGAGTTTCTTGCGGCTGCATCGCGTTCAACTGAATTATTTACAGTTACAGGTTCCAAGAACTTGATCAATAGCCGCCCGTGTAAATTTTTGGCCAGCACTTTTGGATTGTCCATCCGGGATTATATTGCCGACAAACTTTACTCGCATTTCCCTTAACTGGCTTCTCCGTAGATAAGTCATCGGAGTCATCTTCAGGAACGATTACAAGAAATTTGACAACCATATTGTTTGCGTTCAATTCAAGTAATTTTCTGGCCATCCGTGGCTTCAAAGGAACCTACTCGTCAACTGACCTGATGGTCCAATTACTATGGCAAACGTACTTCTGAAACGATTTTAAGAATTTGGACACCCATATTGTTAGGGTTCAATTCAAATAATTGGCCATCCGTGACCTGCTCCGTGATGACTGTTCCAGAATCAAGTCACCGGATTGTCATATGGCAAACACACACATTCTTTGAATGACTTTAAATGTCATTACTGCTGGTTTTATCTTGGTTTTTATTGTCATTTTAATTCCGTGGGTAAAAACGTTCCCTGTCGGCCTCTTAAAGGTGTTCTTTTTTTGTTGGACACAACAGTTAACATCTTAACTGTTTCTAATGTAGATATAACTCTATTATTGTGATACATCCTGTTTTGTTGTTGGTGTTCGAAATGTAACGTGGACAGGCTTGAGGTTGTGGATTTTAGTTCGGCGAAGTCCAACGTGTGCACGGTTTCCAGCCATAATGCATATTTGTATCTCTCTGCTGGTGTTGTTATCGACGGTCGCCAATATGCCCATTTTCACAAATTCTTCTACACACTCGATTTCATCACCGTCGATCTGAACTCGGGATGGGGGGTTCACATTGTCTTCTTGTAAAGCTCTTCCTCTCATGTATTTTCGACGCATTAGTGATGCGTCCAATCTTCGGCCTTTAGCCCTTCTAACGATTTTCAACTAACAGACTATTCATATTGAGGAGTGACATTTTTTTTCTGATACCATCAGTCGCTATCTTGGTTTCCATAAGTTGACCTAATCACTATTTGACCACTAAAACATCTGACCACTAAAACATCTAGTCGAACACTAGTGGCCTGCTCAATAGCCAGGATCTCAAGGTACAGTTTGTTCAAGAAGTTTACATCGAGTGACACTATCGGTGCCTAGTAAATTGATTCGGAATTGTTACGCAATATCCGGAAGGTCTTGACTCGAATGACAGTTTGGTGTCTAGCATTACTCCCAGATCCCTTACTGTTGTTTCACGTTTCAAGCGCGTTCCTCGAAGGATGTAGTCGTGTAGATGCATCGCACGTTTTCGGCCAAAGGAGATAGTCGAGCATTTGGATTCATTTAAGGACATTCTGTTGATCCGGCACCAGTCGTCGAACATTTGTAGTTCCTGCTGAAGAAAGTGGGCGTCTTTTGGACATTTTATGACGTAGTACAGTTTTAGGTCGTCCGCGTAGGATAATTTCAGGCATCTGTGGACCACGTTCACGTCGTTCATATATAACAGAAAAAGGAATGGGCCAAGGTGGCTGCCGTGCGGAAAGCTGGATGTTACTGAAACGCTGGACGAGGCATAATCTGAAATCTTCACAGACATAGATCTACCAGTCAGGTATGAGCAAAGCCAGTTCAACAATTGATCGTGAACCCCCATTTTGTCGTATTTGGAAATTGCAATCTGATCGTTCATTTTATCAAAGGCCGCAGAGAGAACTGTCTACATGATGACCGCGTTGCATTTCACGGATGATGAACGTTGTAAATACGGTAAGGTTGGTCGCCGTTGAGCGCCTGGGCATAAAACCGCGTTGGTCAGGAGAAATTGTCTGTGAATATTCATGGACCAGCCTTGGGAGAACAATTAGTTCGAATAGCTTCGGGAAACACACCGGAAGTTAATGTCCAATTGAAAACCGTAGCCAAGGGCGCAGCGAGTATGTTAAGACAACGCTTCTGAACAATTGAAGGGATACCAGCAGGACCGCATCCAGTTGAGTTCATCATCTGCTTCCCGGCTGGAATCACCATATCACTACGGATAGTGAGTGCAAGGCCAAATACAGATAAGCGGGGAACATTGCTAGTAGCAGCTTCGAGGCCCTCGGCATCCAGAGTTCCGTCACAGAAGACACTACCGAACTGATTACGGAACAAGTTGGCGATATCCGCAACAGAGGCAGCTTCATTTTTGCCGTCAGTCATAGTGGAGGGTGAACCGGTTTCCTTCCGTTGTTCATGATTTTTTCCTGCAATCTAGTGTTGGCTGGTGAGACAGTTTCGTATAACTTCATCTACTGATAGTTCGTGACTTCTACAACAACTTTGTCGAAAACCCATCTATTCCAATTCAGAAGAGTTTCAAAATATGATTTGCAGAAGCAATCCAATAATCCTCTTTTTCTACACAGCGCCACTGGCGGCGTAGTTGGCAATTACATGAATTCCCAATGGCATTCATATAATTGTAGGCTTGTAGGTTTGCCCAAGCAGAAAAAGTTGTCGAAGCAAACTCCATGCTATATGATAACACGTACGAGATAATCGACCATTGATTCAATTAGTTGAGATCCCATAAGCTCTGGGATACCTGTCGTTGAAGCGCCGTGCAATTTGCGAGACCCACCTACAATCCATAAAGCATATGAGTGCTACAAAATCTGTTCGGTTTATACCTGACTGTCATAAGACCATCTTTACTAACAACGGAGTGTATTTTTTTCAAGTTAAACACAGGTGTATCAACATCCCAAGTGACTGCAATCTCAGTCTTCGTTTCTGGATTGATCGGTTAAATTTTCGGCTAAAAACAATAACTCCGATTCTTTTGTCTGCACTGTGTGGTGAACTTGAACAATCGTTCTATTTACGGCGATTGTCTGATGCGCCCGGTGAATCAACCGTTTTGTTTTGCGTTCGTTCTCTCCTCGTCATGTAGGCCATGTTCAATTCCAGCGAATTTGCTACCGAACGCTTCAACACGAAGTTTTGCTTCGTCTACAATAAGGATGAGTCATATCGTCGTTGTCGTCGCCTCCTCCGTTGTCGTATTCGGTCGCCCCGGTATAGGTGTCTGATAGCGCGAGCCAACCGCACGTGTAATCAGCGTTGTTTGGCGGTTGTACAAGCGGTAGCCAGGCAAAAAAAAAACGAATTTAATGATAGCTCTCGGTGCAAGACAACTTGCTTTTAAAGCATCCAAGTACATTTCTGTATACGTAGGTAACTACATTGAATCTCGATTCGATAAGTAAAGACGCTTGCCGTCAGTTAGGTTCGGTAGGAGTGTATGGAAAATGATTCTTTCAACTTCCCGTAGCGCTTGGGTGGCAGGGAGAAGGGTATGCAGTAGGAGCTGATAACACAAACGGTCGTAAACGGGTACGAGATGTGCTGCACTGCCTGGTCAGTAGCTTAGTGTAAGTCGCATCGTCGGTCAGGTTGTCACGGTCGACACTATCGCTCGCTGGGTGTCTATCTTCGGTTTGTTTGCATAAGTGGCGGTGGGAATCGAGATAGAATGCTCTAGCAGAGCGGTTATACCGGTAAAATCTATCAGTGTTGATACGGCTGCCCACCAAAGACGACGACGACGACGACGAAAGCTATACGATATTGTCGTGTATTGCATAATCGAAATCAAAAATACGCGTGCGCGAGAATTGCAGGCATTTCCACAGTGTAATAGCATCCCTTTTTGCTGCACCGTTCGTCATCTACCCAGTCCAGACGGACAGGAAACACCGCATGACCATTTATTGGTGGAATGTGCGGATGAAAGTGAAATACGTATTCGATCACTAGCCACCGTGAGTCGTCTTAGAAGTTGTTTGCAGTATTACTTTATGTTTCTTCAAGGACAACTGGCCGGTGATTATAGGTAAGCAGGGTAGCCCGGTGGATCAGGTGTCTAGTTTTCAATGTAACCGTGACAGTGATGTGTGATCGGAGGCCATACGCAACAATGTGAAGTATCATTCGAATCAGCTGTTTGTATCTCATGTGAACGCAATGAAGTGTGTGCGTAGCTCTTCATTTTTGGTGCAGTGCTATCGGTGTTGATGAAGATTTTTATCGCATTTTCGCATTTTTGTTTGAATCGAAATGAAAAGGAGTACCGAACTGATAACTTGTGCGGCAAAACGATGCTGGTAGTGTGTTTGCTAAAATTGACTACCATATCAATTCTACCGCTTCGACGTGCGGATCTAATGTATTACTATCTTGCTCGTGTAGTGGAAATATGCATAATTGAGTATAATTTACTAAACAAATACAGTATGGTTGACTAACAGTTGATTAATTACCAGTCGGTCGTGCAAATGTGGGTGATGAATTTGTTTGACATCCAAGAAATTCAATAACATTTTTCCACTCTCCACTCACCATGATTCTGCATTTTTCCGTTCAAAACTAAGCACTTATTAAAGGGAAATTTTCATGAACGTTATTCTGATATCCAAGAAGAAGAAAAAAACTAGTTGCAATATTAAAAATCAACAATGGCTTCCTGCAGTTAACTAAGTGAAACTGATGAACGGTAAAAAGACGTTTGAATGTAAACCTTCAAACGCATCGAATCATTAAATATATTCATTGGACCACCTTTATGTCTGACCAATAAATACGCATTCAACGCAGTGTGATAGTACTTGAATAGCAAAGCCTAAATTGATTTAAATACCCAGATCTGATCCCTTTCAGCGCATGGGTTTTCTTCATGTACACACCTAGAAGTTATTAATTATACACAAAACGTAATTTAAAATCTGATTTACGTCAAGGAACGTAAACAAAGATTTCATGTAAAATTAAGTGACCCGAAACAGAAATAGACGCAACTCGAAAGTTTCTTTTGGTAGTGTTTAGAAACAAGATTCGATTTACATTACGTTAAAAACGTTTTCATGTAAATGATCCTTTGTTTATCTTTTGTTTTCATTTTCATTGGCTAATCCATTATATGCGAAACAAAATTACTTTCGAAATTTTCTGTTTTATCTGATACCCGGTTGAAAAAATTTACTTTTTGAGTGGCTTCAATAGGATCCTTATTTTTGGTATAAGTCGGTCAAAATCGGCTTTCCGGCATTATTAAAAATCACATTGTTTTCCTAAAAAATACCACCATCACAATTTGTAAGTGGCCCCAAAAGCATCCTTACTGTTGGTTTAAACCGGCCAAAATTAGCTTTCCAGTATTATTAAAAATTTGCCCAATGATAAACCACCATCACACGTTGTGAGTGGCCCCAACTGCATCTCTACTGTTGGCTTAAATGGGTCCAAATAGGCTTTCCAGCATTAATAATCATCATATTGTTCTCCCAGAGCAAAACTACCATTATTTTCGCTTCAAGCTATCAATAAGAGCTCGTACAGCCGTATCCGGTACCTTTTTCTCTTTGTTTATCCACTTCATGTCATTTGCATGCTTCACTTTTTCCTTGATCATTCTCAGTCCCAGCCCCAGCTTCATCATGGCCAAATAACTTTCGATTGGACGTAGCTCAGGGCTGTTCGGTGGATTCATATCCTTGTGGGAAAAAATCACCAAATTAGTCTCATATCAATCCAGCACGCTTTGAGAATAGTGGCATTAAGCTAAACCCCGCAAAAATAGTGTTTTTTCATTGTGATGCTTCAAAAATGCCAAAACACGTTTTTGGAGGCATTCAGTTATGAAAATTTCACCATTGGTGGTGCCTGATGCTGACTAAAATTTCACTTTGCTTCCCACAGGTTTGGTTATCCTTCCAAATGAGATATTTCGAGTTTGCAAATTTTCTTCGTTTTGAACCGATCATCCAGTTAGAATTTATTTTTTCCTGCGAATCTTGTCCTGCAATTTGTTGGTAGGCAGCTTTGACAACGTTATCCATCACACAGCAACTGTATCTGGTACTGTCTGTACAGTGTGCTAACGGTTATCATGGTTTGAGAAATTTTCAACCTTGTATGCATGTGATTAAGCTCTGGCTAACCTTTTAAGAAACATCACGGATGAAATGTTGGGATGTCGGGTTAAATTTCTCTTAACCGGATTTTCCATGTTCACAGTTTTGTTGAACCGTCTCCAATTGACTCATTGCCATCTTGATCGCAACAAACCACGCAACTACGCAATACACAGGACAAACACACTTCAAAGAGGAACTGTGCTAAATTTGTTTATTTTCTGTCCAGTCGGAAACAGGTTACAGCCAGTTGTAGGTGCTACAATTATTTCGCGTTCGCCCTTCACGTGTCATTTAATTAAATCTAAGTTAGTTAGAAGTTATGCTGGTCCAACGTTCTATTAGGACCGCACCTGTGTCCCGATATTTCTCCATAAAACTCGGTTGATAGCTGCCTGTCTCCAGTTCCTCACTTTTCCCACACTTCCAAGGTCTTGCTCCACTTGGTTTAACCACCTAGCTCGCTGCGCTCCTCTGCGTCTTGTACCGGTAGGATTCGAGGCAAACACCATTGTCCGAAATTCTTACAACCTTTTCCACCCGTTGTATCCTTTAGCGACTTTCTGGATACTGTGTTCGCCATAGAGCTGTGCCAGCTCGTGGTTCATCTTTCTCCTCCATGCACCGTTATCACATACACCGCCAAAGGTGGTCATAAGCACGCGTCGTTCGAAAACTCCAAGTACTTGCAGGTCCTCTTCGAGCATTGTCCACGTCTCATGCCCGTAGAGAACTACCGGTCTTATCAGCGTTTTGTACATGGTACACTTTGTACGGGGGTGAAGTTTATCAGACGTCAAAGTCTTGTGGAGTCCATAGTAGGCACGACTTCCGGTAATAAAGCGTCTTCGAATTTCTCTGCTGCAGTTGTTATCCGAACTCATCCACCACCTCGAACTCATCTCCATCGATTGTCATAGTCCTGTGGTGGGTTACATTCCCCTCGTACCTTGGCAAGAACGAACTTGAAAATCCCCAAGCTTCAAGTTCGGCTCCTTGCTTTCGGAACCTGATCAGGAGTATGAACAAACCTCTTTTTATCACTTCTTTGCTTTATTTTATTCATGGTTTTTGTGAACATTGAGTGGTGTGTAGGATGTTGGTCATCTATTACAGGATTCGACAGCGGGTGGGATGATTTGTAGTGCATGGTTGGTACAATCTCGATCTCCAACCGTTTCGAATGAACATAAACGTCTACAGCAGACGTACAGTTTATAGGGACGTTAATAGAATGAATCTCGATCTCCGACGGATGCTTGTAGCTCCGACGGTGCTACGTGACGTGACGCTTGTACTTCCTGTTGTTCGAGCCCTGTAATAAGTCCTGACAGGTCAGCAAGGTCCTGACAGCTCAGCCGGTATTCTCTCGGGGCACGTCCGGGGCTATACCGATTCTGTGTTGATCAATTGGCTGTGCTTGTAGAGGAAGGTATGGTATATCAGCTTGTCACTACTGAGCATTCAGCTCACTATAATACTACTGTTTCCTATATGGAACACGAGGGAATGGCACTGCTTCGACGGCGGACGTGTTGCAGTTAATTTTTCGCAGTGACCCTGCCTTGTACAATCCGGGCAACTTGCTTTTTTGCACTTGATTAGCTTTTTAAATGGAGCATCACTTAAACGTTTTAAATTAGATGCTCCCAACGACCATTGTTAAATACATTTTTGTTCTGTACACCAAACAGGACATTTTGTTTAACTATTATCTCCGACTTTTCGTTTCCCTTTTACTTTGATATCTACTGAAGACTGCGTGGATTCTCTGCGTCTTCTTAACGCGCTATTCATAAACCACGTAGACTTTTCCGGAAGGGCAAGGCGATCTGACCAAAGTCCACGCTCCATACACAATTAAAAAAAAATGTATGTATGTATGTATGGTAGCCACCATCCCCTCTAGCCCTTGGCTTGGATGCAGCTCCACTTAACAGCAAGATCAAATTAGGCCACCGATCTGAATTCGCACTATCGCTGTATGAAGGGCCAAAAACGGAGGGGTGGACCCGTAAGCAGAGACACTTACACGAAATCCACGGGAAATTAAGAATCTCCTTCCAACGATATGATCCAACAAATCGAATAACACAATTCGCAATACTCATTAAGCTTTCTACAGGATGGCTTGTTAAGAAGGGCGCGTCACTCTCCCTGAAACTGTTGGAGTGAACTCGCAGCACCACACTCGAATCGGTAGGATAAGAAATGATACTGTTTGTTCCTCCTAGACTCAGGCAGTCAATCAAACCATCGTCCAGTTTCAGCTTGAATGATACCCTGGTGCTCCCTCCCAACCCAGTATTTATTATATTTATATAAATATAGATGTAATGTAATAATAATATGTTATATATGATTATATAGTAGAGCAAAAATTATATAAGGATATTTAGTTAAATTATGTAATAGTTGGAGTTCACGAGCCTATGATAACCATGTTAAACTAAATTAATTAACCTGCTGAAATAATAATATTAAGGCAGTAATAATAATATGCAGCTTCGTACCACTTTGTATCACTGATGGGTGACTGTATCTCTGGAATGTGAAGGTCATCTTGTTATTCATTGAGGTATAAATATCAATAAAGCATTCAATTGTATATAAACCATAATATTATATTATTACGTATTTAATCATGACATATAGATATATAACCTTCTGGAATGAAGAGCATTTGTTAATTTTGATTATTATTTGATATAATGTAATAAAATAATTATACCGGCCGGATCACCAAACTGAAGCAATTAAAATTTTATTAATTATTTTATTACTTCTTCCATAATATTATATTTATGATATGCAATTAATAATGATGAACAGCTGTGTTCCTCTGAACCGCTCAAATAGTAGTTGATGATCGTGTACTGAAATGTTAAGGTCATATTACGCCATTTAATGGAAAATATAATGAAGGAATTAAAGGTTGAGTGGTCGAGAGAGTCGTCAACATTTCTATTAATGCAAATATGCTAGAGCTTGTAAAAAACATGCATCATATAATAACACATACTAGTATCTACACATCTATATATATCATCCATTGCTACTTTCGAGAAGGCCACCTGACGGTGCTAGATACAGCTGAAAATTGATCCCCATTCTTACTGCTGCTTCTACCAGAAGATGATCATCCTATAACCGCAAGACCTCCTCTCCTAAACTGTATGGTACCTGAGAGAAATTTACCTTTCTGGCGTAATACATGTAATGAAATATACAGAATTAGGCTATGAATAAACAATGTCCTATAAGATAAAATATATAGTGAGGGTATATTGTAATATGAATTGAAAATTACATGTGTGCCGACTGCTGTTTTGTTGCAATTGTAGACAAACTTGCGCATCCATTATGAACCAGAAAATTTAGGCAATGTATGACCGCCATGAAAAAAAAGAATTTTAAATTTTAAATTATTTTGTAATACCTGACGACCTGGAAGACCTGAAAGATATGAGAATGGAAAATTATGATATGATGTACCGGTCGCACCCCCTCACTTCGCTATTGTCGGATTGACAACATTGCCCAGGCTACGCCAACCAGCGTCTCCATGTTTCAGCTGGCAGTCTTTTGTGATCATATGACTCGTGGAGGCGTGAGGTAGGAACTTGTGAGGACCAGAGGTCGGTCGCACCCTCCTGCCAAGTTGTCAACTCACCATTTGAAGCCCTACACAATTAAAAAAAAAATGTATGGAGAAAAGTCTACGAGGGGGGAGATGCTCAAAATTGAGTCTATGGGGCTTATGAACAGGCCCTAAGGTAGATATTAAATCCTCCCTATTTTCAACGGATGCATGGATGTGGCCAGGTGAGCAATCGAGGAGAGTCTTCGTGGAGATTATTTAATAAAGTATCAGTAACTCTCCCCGGTTTCATTGTGGCATACGATGTCTTCAACGAACTATGCCCAGGGTTGTTACGGCAGCGCGGATTTCGCGAATTTCGCGGATTTCGCGATTTTCGCGGATTTGGCGCGGATTCGTTCATAAAATTCGTTCTGGCGCGGATGTGGCGCGGATTTGTTCAACACCATATTGATATACCCACACAGAAACAAAAGTGTTCACGAAAATGAAAACGGACCGTGAACTAGTTCACGTTTTCAGGATTTTTACCTAAAAACGTGATTTGGTTCATGATTACGTGATTCAGTTCACGGTGTATTTTTTCTTGTTCTCGAATTCATGACTGTAGTTCACGGATCCGGGCACGGATTTGTACAAACTAACAGTTTCGACAGATAATGGGCCGTATGAATAAGAGAGTATACTTTACTTTCACCCATGCATTTCTTATGAGTGAAAGTACAGTATACTCTATTATTCATACGGCCCAATATTATAGTTTGGTAACAACTACCTGAAACCGGAAATTCTCTTTTGAAATGAACTGCGATCATGTAAAATCTGCTATTGAATTAGTTCTGAGGAACTCCAAATATATTGTGAATCGTTTTGGGGAATACAAAGCTAGATAAAAGTAAAATTTCAAGACTTTCCAAAAAAATCGGATCATCATTTAATGATAATTGAGATGAGAACTCCAACGCAAATGAAAAGAGACAGCCTAGAAATTTCGAATGAATAATTCTAGAAGTTTCCAGGAATAACTCCATGAAGATTAATATCCAACCGAAGAATTATTTCTTGAAAATACGAAGTTTAATACCTAAGAATTCTAAATGGACTCAGGGACTTAAATTCTAAACTATTGAAAATCTAAGAAAGCATTTTATTATTTGTTTGCTAGTAGATATGTATTGTAACCTTAATTTTTTTAGGGCTGCTATCAAACAGTTTGGATATGTTGTTTCTGATTTGGCAAAGTATCTGTACTATTACTTTGTCGTTCCGTCGAAGTGGGGAGAATTCAAAGAAAGCTGCATCACCAAGCCTAAACGTTGCTAAAAGCATGTTGAAACCCAGTGGGCAACTCTCGAACCAGCTGCAGAAGTGGTTCTTTCAAACTACAACCACTTAGTTTCTTTGAAAAAGAAATTGCAAGGCCTGGCAAAACGGAGCTTTTATGAAGAAGAAATTTCGAAGATTTTACTGCTGCCAGATATCAAAGAGCAGGTTCTTTTTGTGATTTAATCAGCGGGAGAAACGAAAAAGTTGCTTAAGTATCTCGAAACGAATGAGTTTATACTTTTCGATATTTATGATAGGATTCTCGCATTTTTGGTCACTATGATGTCAAGAGTTTACGATCCAAAACAGATAACGGAAGCCATCAACAACAAAATGCTAATGGAAGAACATTTTCTTAACGATACGGATGTAATTATTTACAAATCCATTCTTGACGCTGCAGGAAATCAACTTAAAACATCTCATTTTAATAAGCATTTTAAAGACCAAGATGTTTTCCAGAGATGTTCCAAATGAATTTGTTAGACTACAGCAACTTCAAGGTTGGAAGGATCATAAATAAGGATTCCATCAAAGAAATCGTCCACTTAGTCGATGTTATTGATTTTAAATTAGACAAATCTAAAATTCACGAAGAACTAGTACTTGCAAGTGTCAAGTTGTCAACTAAAACGGTTGAATCAGAAACAGATTTGGAAGTACTTGATTTTTTATTCCAGGACGATAGTTTCTCTGAAATGAGAACATTGCTCAACATTGTAACATGCGTATCTCATTCTAATGCAGAGGTCGAAAGAAAATTTTCACTATCTAAGCATGTGTTACTGGAAAACCGAACTAGGCTCAGTGAACAGCAGTTCAATAATCGTAAAAAAATTTTGATTGGCATGCATTTTTTTGAAAATGATATAACCAGATTTGTTGTTTCAAAGGACTTGATTTTGAAGGCGAAATTTGCGAAGCAATCTTACGAATCCAAACAGAAACAAAAGAAAGATTTTGAATTAGTGGAGGCACAAAAAATAAGGAAAAAGCAAAGAAGGAAGTTAGGCACCAGATCAAAAAGCAAGAAGAAGTTGTAGGAATGAAAAGGAAGGCTTAAGAAGATATTTTTAATTTGATGGAAAAAGAAATCAGAGCTATGACATCCAATAATCCAGAAACATCATTCCTGAAAGTTCTTTTGAAACGAAAAGATAACATCCAGCAGGAGGAACAATCAGAAAGGGAAAATTTAGCTCATATGAAGGCTATTAAGAACAATTAAATGTTATGACGTATATGTTAAATAAATACGTACCTATCTTGATACACCATTGACAAAATATGGATCATTCTCTTTGACATACTTTACATATCGGTTGTGTTCGAGTGCTTTCATCACTCACTCAAACGTCCTGTGCTCCTTCAGGGGTGGACTTGGCCAGCGTGGATCACATCTTGGGTCATTGGTTGTTTTTGTCTGGACATTTTTATTAAGTTAAGTTGGTTATCGGTCAATTTATTTGACTTAGCTCATCGTGACTTATGTTTCCTCTTTACAGGTTTTATTTCACACTGATTTTTTCAATTACATTCCTGTTTTGAACAATGCATCTTATTGGCTCAAAAACGCAGACAATCTTATTGGGGGAACGGTTTTAGCTCCACCGAAACCCTATTCCAAGCGCTGGGTTTTTCTGAAGGAAATTAATCAAAAATCTACTTTTATTATTTGTAGCATACTGCCATAAATGAGTGATGCATGTTATTGTTTACCCCTTGTTTGAAATAGGTAGGCGAGATGAGGCCGTTCCCCATCCTATATATTTGATGCTTGATAAGTTATAGAACAGTGGTGCTCAGGTAGATGCTTACAGCGGGTCAAAATGAAATTTTGCGCCAATGCCACGGGCCGCAATGAGTTATTTTTAATGGCTTAAAATAATTAATAAAAAACAGCTTATTTTGAGGACACGTTACTAGAAGATGTACCTGAAATGTAAAGCAATGCTCTTTCTTCCAAAATAAAAAAATTACAAACAACAAAATGTAGATTTATTCCACATTCAATTTATTTGAAAATCAATAACAAAAAACTTTTCGTATTTTAATACATAATTCACTTACACTTTTCTTGAGCAAGCTTATCGAGATCAGCCTTCATGCTAGAGGTCGAAATACGCAATGAATTGTCCAAATGTTCATCACTTATCTTATTTCTTGCTTTTGACTTTACTTGCTTCATCACGGAAAACAGTTGTTCACAAATGTATGTGGATCCAAACAAAGAGCGCTGATTTCGCAGCTCTGGGAAGCGCTCTTCCGGAACAAATCTGGCATAGAACTCCAACAAATCATGTCGATCAAATTTTTCTCGCAGTTCCGTGTCGCGTAACTCAATTAGTTCCATTTGGATATTATCTGGACACTGAAAGGAGCAGAAAAAAGTTTTAGAATTTTGTCATGCGCTTTGAAATCTCCAAATCTACGAGAAAAAACATTTTTCATTGTTTGGAGTGCGTCAACGTATTTTTTAGTCAATGTCACATTGCATTTTCCGAGAGTAGGGAAATGGGCAAAATTTAGAATTTTCATCTGTTCTCCCACAACACGAGTTTGTTTTCAAATGTACTGATTTGATTAAACATGCTGTGCACCAATTTGCCTTTACCCTGGAGACTTAAATTCAAATCGTTCAGGTGCGTTGTAATGTCAGTCAGGAAAGCCAGATCTGTCACCCACTCCGCTCACCCACCTTTGCTCTCCATGAATTCGACGATTTCTTTCCGAAGATCAAATACGCGTCGCAGCACCTTTCCCCTGCTCAGCCAACGTACCTCAGTATAATATGGTACGTCACCATATTCTGCATCCGTGTCTACTAGAAGAGCCTGAAATTCTCGATGGTTCAATGCGTGCGATCGGATGAAATTAACTATTTTGATGACATCTTTCATGACATCTTTGAATCCCACGCTTTTGGCGCAGAGGTTCTCCTGGTGCACGATGCAATGGGACTTTTGGTAATTTTCGAAGATGGGCAATTGCACCTTCATGTTTTCCTATGAATAAACATTTTTTTCGAGTAATAAAATGATTAAGCACAGAGAACAGACAAACAAGCTCAAACATAATTCATAAATAAATAAATAAATTTAAACATACATAAATGTATGAAGAAAAATACCTAAAATTTAACACCATCTTTGGTACTAAATTTTCCAAGGCCGTAAATCTGATAAAGCTGAATATTTTGCATCAATTTGTATGCAACCCTTCAAGTAAGAAGTAAATAAACTTACGGCCTGATGCCTGGGCCAAATACATCAAATGTCCATAATAAATGTGATAATGCCAGTACTGTCAAAAGGCGACGTTCAAAATAGCACAACATTTTAGGTAAGAATTTTAAGGAGCTTGCACGTCTTTACACTGCGGTATAAAGAGTGTATTCGATAAAAATGGCACACAGAATATCTTCTGTAACTTTTGAATCGTATGAGTAAAAAACCTAGAAGTTTGAGTAGATCTTATCCATAGTGTATTATTTACATCTGCCAAGTTTCATAGTTATACATTCAGTAGTTCCAGTCATGTCGTCGAAACAAGAAATTGTCCGTGAGAAAATTTTGTGCACTCACAATCAAAACCCAGGGGCGTCCCACCGGTGGATTGCTAAAAGGCTTTGGAATTGCAAATACAACTGTGTCTCGTGTAATAAGAACCTTCAAGGAGCGTCTGAGTTTCCAAAGGAAGGAAGGGAGTGGTCGTAAAAGTGGTCCAATGGACAGTAAAATGGCCAGGAAAGTCGTACAACAATTCAAGAACCGTCCAAACATGTCGATTCGATATGTCGCTGAAAAAGTCTAAGGTGTCAGTCGGTTTTGTGCAGAAAACCATGAAGCGTGCTGGGTTACATGTTTACAAAGTGCAAAAAGCCCCAAACCGGAATGAAAAACAAAACATCACTGCGAAAATCCGCGCCCGGAAACTTTACACGAAGCTGCTCACCAAATCCGGTTGCATCGTGATGGATGACGAAACATACGTCAAGGCCGACTTCCGTCAACTTTCTGGGCAAGAATATTTCGTTGCCAAGTCGAAGTTCGATGTTCCGGAGGATGTTCGAAAGAAGAAACTATCGAAATTTGCAAAGAAGTTTCTAATCTGGCAGGCGATTTGCGGATGTGGTGAACTAAGTGCTCCCTTCATCACTTCCGGAACAATAAACGGTGCGATTTACACGGAAGAGTGCCTTAAGAAGCGTCTCTTGCCATTCATTAAGAAGCACAAAGGATCAACTCTGTTTTGGCCTGATCTAGCATCCTGCCACTACGCTCGAAACGTATTGGAGTGGTACCGAGCCAACGGAGTCAATTTTGTGCCAAAGGATATGAACCCACCAAATTCACCGGAACTTCGTCCAATTCAAAAATTCTGGGCAATTATGAAAACGGAACTTCGCAAACATCCCAAAACTATAAAAACAGAGCTAGAATTGAAGAAATCTCATATTTCTCAAATGCTATCGCGGGCCGCATTTGCCGCCTCGGCGGACGGCAGGATGAGCACCACTGTTATAGAACATTCGTGTGTAGATTGGATTTGAAGGCGCGGATTTGATTTTGAACTCGCGCGGATTTGATTTGAAGTCGCGCGGATTTGGCGCGGATTTATTTTCAGACTTCTCGTAACAACCCTGAATGCCTCATAGTACGAGGCATCCACGGTATCCACGAGGTTTGCAAACGTCAATGCTATGCTATGCTAGGATTAGCATTTTCGTGAATTGAATTTTTAAATATTATTTTAGCTTTTCGATTTCATAAAACTAAGTCAACATAAAGACTGTATTCAAAATAAATCTAGGCACACACAAATGATCGCCTAAAATTCATTTATAGCTGGATTTTCTTTCAACTTTCAAGGAATAAACTGCATCATTATGATTACCCCAGCAACACTAAAACGTAAAGTTCGGTTGCTGCAACTTGATTGTGACTTAATTAAGTCACATTGAAGTTACTTTAATAGATTTGCAAACAGTCTGCTGCTGCGGTAGGTTTCTACTTCTTTGGTTTATTGGATTTTCTCTCCAAGACCGTATGCTCGCACTTTTCCCTTGGCACCGCTCATAAGGGTTTGGGCAATGATGGTTCGACGTCTTTTGATACTATTACCCACTGTTTCTTTAAAGCCAGCACGTTCTCGGGGAGAGACGCTTACGCGTTTTGTAGACATTTAATATAGGGAAGAAAATCTCCTTCCAAATGCAGTTCACACCCACAGCACTAAAATCGAGCCTTCGATTGACAGAATAAACCTTATAGATGGAGTCGAAGAGCCTGCCCTTGTTCCGCGAACTGTTAACAATAGGGAGGCGGTAATCCCATGTTTCCTATCGAAATCATTCCACTCGTGTGCCCTAATAGTCCCCGCTTTCCCTGTTATATGTAATTTAATATTTATTATGTTTTGTTGTGGTCATTTGTTTGCTTACCTTGTGTTAGAAAATTTGACTGAAAGTAAAATTGGTTAGGGTTATATACTGTTCTTTAGTTATTGCCTCATTTGATGTTGTGTCCAGGTTGTCTTCATGGTGTGTCAGATGGTATTGCTCGCGATCATGAGATGGGGAAGAGAACAGGAGAAATCAGAGTACACATTAGTACCACTCGTTAACTAAATTCCATCACGTATGATTATAGAAGACAAGAAACATTTCACTCCGTGTTAAATTTGGAATATCAGGACAGTGACCCCTCATCGCATCTCCAAGTGATCATTACAGGCTGTCCATTTGAATCAGACACTTTTGAACGTTGATGTGGCAGTCTATTCAAACATGAAATCTGCCGTAACCAAGTCGACAGAAAGCGCACATACCCCTTTCTAAACCGTAGGACAGGGACGAAGATTAACCTTCATGGTGGCCCAAAACTTCTCAATCGGACGAAGTTTGGTGAGTTCGGTGGGTTGAAGCCTTTGGTGCAAGAACAACATTGTTATCTCTGTACCAGTCTAACACCGGCCGCGCGTAGTGGCCGGATGCCAAATCCGGTTGAAATAGCACCACTTTGCGGATCGAAAGATTCGGTCGACACAGGAACAGATTCAACATCTTCCTTGCCTGCACCGGATCAGCTGTCTTCGGTTTTCTGTCGCTGCTTGACCGCCGCTGTGTCGTCTGGGTGTCCTTGTATGACTTCACCACCCGGAACACCGTCAAATGATGGATTCCCAGGTACTTTTCGATCCATCTGTGGAACGAAGTCAGTCGCATTTTCCACGACGGCGCACATACTTTTTTGGCGGATCTGCGCTTGTTCTGATGCCATCCGATGCCATCATGACCAACTTACTGGACTTCTCTAGTACTTGCATCTCTGCGATGGAGCAGAATACAGAAGTCCATGTCATTTATACTGACCTTAAAGCTGCTTCCACAAGATTGAGCATCAAATACTTCTGTGTAAGCTTTCTAGTCTGAGAGCATCAACATAACTTAAGACTTGGCCGCATTCGTACCTGACTGATAGAACTCTTCAACTTTGTGTGCAAGTTGAATCCTGTGTATCAATGCCGTTTATCAGTACGTTTGGTGTGCATCACCACCGGTTATTCTGAACGGTAAAGTGGACTGTCCGGAGTTGCTATCACATCTGGACATTCGTGTCCCTCAACGATGGTTACGGAATCCCTCCTTATTGCAACCAAGATATCACCGTACTGTACATGACTACTATAAACAACCACCACGCCCCAATCAGACCATGGCCGGTTTGGCCTCTGCTGTACACAGAAGATGTTTCCATTGTAATAGATCCATGGCTGTTCCTCGCCAGCCTGGCTGTCTGCGGAGAGTCCGTAGGTCGCCTTCTACTTTGCAGTTCGGCGAACTTTGTTCGATCTGAGCGTCCTTCGGAGTCCAAAGTAGGCATGATTGCCAGCCATAATGCGCCTTTCTATTTCTCTGCTAGTGTCGTTTGCGGCAGTCACCAGTGAGCCCA
>JASCZW010003251.1:0-26820 GCA_034211315.2 Aedes japonicus | reverse complement strand
TTGTACTTGAATTCAGACAGCTATTCGCTCTTCCGGGTTATAAACCCTTCTCTTCAAGCGGTGATCGACAACTTGATTCTTGTTCTTCAATGAAAAAGATTTTCCAGCCGATCGTGCTTTTCTTTATTATCAGTAATCTACAACTCTTTCACTAGGCTATAACCCTTCTCTTTCAAGCGGTGATCGACAACTTATTCTTGTTCTCCAATGAGAAAAGATTTTCCAGCCGATCGTGCTTTTCTTTATTTTCGAGTATCTACAACTCTTTCCACGGATTATAAAACCCTTCTCTTTCAAGCGGTGATCGACAACTTATTCTTGTTCTCCAATGAGAAAAGATTTTCCACGCCCGATCGTGTTTTCATGCCTTTATTTCGAGGGTTAATCAACTGCTATTTTTCTTGTACGAGACAGCTTTGAAATTGACTGCTTGTATTTTTGCTCCTTCGCGGTTCCTTTCCTGAGAGTGACCGTGAATTGCTTGGAGTCGCTTAATTTGCCCTTTCGGTATGGGCTCTTTAGACCAGTCTTTATATTCCTTGGTCGCTTTAACTAATAATAACTGGCGATAGATTTCGTTAAATCTTTCTGCAATAGCAGTGATTTCTCGCACAAGATCGCTCATAATTTAATTTTCAACTCGTACCGCGGTACTGATAGTGTTGGGTTAAAAAACCTTTTTACGCACAATGTGTGTAAAAAGGTGTCGAAAAATTCTTCAGAGTTCAATCGACTAGTAATGATACTCTGGTATCGAAATAAAATTCTGACCCTGTGATGGTTTTCGGGTGGGTCTGGAGTTTTTTCGGATGAGACCCTGTGATGTATTTTCGAGTGGGTCTTTCAATTTTTTGGATAAAACCTTTCACTTGTTAGCGCGATTTGGGGTGTTAAATTTAAGGTTTGGTTATAAGGGGAGCATGCCTTATCATATTGCTATTCTGGGCTTACCTTTATTTTAACCGCCTCCGCCAGGTAGTAGTTGTTCCGTCCACTTGGTGAAACAGTGACTCTATAATTGTATTTTATTTTAGCCTGTATTGGCCTTTTCTTTTTGTTTGCACACCTCACTTCACTAGTTCGAATAAACTTTTTCAGAGGATCTGGAAGATACCCAAGTAACCACATGCATTATATTATTGCACTTATTCAACCCAAAATCAACATCGGTAATGTGGGATCGCATCAATTCAAAAGTTGTCAAGTAATAAAGCGTTAGATAAGCTTGAAAAAGTAGTGTTGCATTACCAATGCAATAATGCTACTTTAGCAATGTCTTATGGCATTACAAAAGATATAGCATTAGTTCGATCTTAGTGGGGCCCTTTTCAGCTTTAATCCAACTTCAATGATGCACTAGACGTAATACATATGCCCTATATATGCATGCTATTACAGCCTCATGGTTACTTGGGTATTCCTCTCTGGAGCCCCCATTTGTTGTGCCAGCGTGCAACGGGGCGGAAAATACGGTGGTGGCTCTGAACCTAAAAGGTCGGGATTTTATGGTCCCGAGATGAAGGTCGAGCCTGGGAGCTATTTTCCCGCCGAAACGCGAAAGTCCACGCTGTACGAACAAAGTGTGAGGAGTGTTCCGGCGCTCTTCCTGAGTTCCTCTGTTAGGGAGTGTGTCTTAGAGAAAACACCTCCTTGATCGGGAATGTCAGCCAAGTGCTCCTGTCTCCGAGCCGGGTTCCGCTGATAGTAGAGTTCGGGTCCTAGTTGCCTAACAATTTAGAGGCAGTACGAAATTCCGAAGGCAATTCTATCAGATGTCGGATTGCCGGTCAGAGCTATGCAGCCTTGACAGGGAGTTCGAAGAAAAGCATGGATGTGGTATCGTAGCTCAACAAGAACTGTTTATTCTCATCTAGAAGTTGTCCTTTTATAGGACCTAAGCCTAAGTGAATTGGCTTTCCAGCCAGACGCGCATGTGCGTCTTTCCTCCCACGCATGGTTTTCCAGGTGCATTTTCTTTGCATTGGTCTATATTTCCCTCTCTTTCGGTCATGCATTCCCATGGACCCGTAGCCTTATCTTGCCTGTGTTGACAGCGTCGTTTCTCCTATTAGCCTATTTTTGGGTTTATTTTTAATGTAAGTTATTTCCTTGCCTGGGTTTTCTCTTCCACCACAGAGAACAGACATCCAAGTCAAATTCAAAAACTGTGTAAGAAATTTAACGGCTATTTCATAATCGTAATGAACTGGCAATAGCGTGGTGGCGCTGGCATCGCCATCCATTGACCAGCTTGAAATCTTATTCATCAACTAAATTTTTTTGGCAGTTCAGTTCTTTCACCACACTGTCAACGAATCTTACCCATGTTTGATTAAAAACCACAAGTGGCCACAGCCCGAGAGATGGCAATAGTGTTATAACGTATTTTAATTTGAATCCTTACACAAGCTTTTTTTTGGAAAATATATTCTAGTTTGGATGTCTGTTCTCTGTGCTTCCACCAATGCACCACGTTGTACGCGTTTGTGCCCTTGCGGGGGTTGATATTTTTCTTCCTCCGTCATTAGCGCGGCAGTTGTTTTCAACCTATTTCAGGTTTTATTACCTTTTTCCTGGAGACCTGGCTCCGCTGCTATCCCCAAGCAACCAAAAGTTCTGATAACAAGGTGTTTTTTGGCTTAACCAGCTTACGTTTTAAGTAATTAACCGAACGTTCTAGTTCGAATTTAGTGTTTAATCTGCTAGCAGCATTCTTATCAGCTTCTAAAGGAAACTTTAAAGTTCACGAAAGGATCGTTCAAGAGGTTGTAGAGAATGCTACTCAGCTCAAAAGGTACCTCAATCGAACTAAAAAAAACCACAAAAAAACTAATTATATTTACATTTGACATTTTTGTTCTTCTCCAATCCTGCCGCAAATTTATTTTTTGAGTACTGTGTTGTTAATTGATGATTGACGCTTGCGCTGAACTGGCCAGCTTGTCGCGCCGCAAGGGCTCGGTAGGGATTCGTGCTCAAGACCCAGGCTAAGAGTCAGTTCCATTGTGGAAATATCACATCAAGTAGTTTTTCCACCTGCTACAGAGGATCATGTGCCTGGAGTTTTGAGAATTTTACTATTTACATTAGGTTCGTTGTTACAGCGTGCTTTGGGAGATCCATCCTAATAGTCAGCATGAAAGAGCATTAAGGGGAATAGTGGCATTTTATCTTTTATGATCTTTATGATAGTATATTATTGACTATAAAGTGGTTTCAGGTTAACGAGATTTGGAATGTACTGTCTTTTGCATTATAAACAATCTGTAGACATGCAGATATTATAAATGTAATTGTTATTAACATTTTATATTACACCCATTCACAATGTTTTTTATTCTTTTTTAGCCTCTTATATATGCATCGTTGTAATTTTTAGCCCACCTAACTCACGCTATGTATTTGATTTTATTCGAAGCGTTGATCTCATGCATTAGTACTTCTTTTGTTCCCTATAAACTGATATGTTTATTTGATTCCTTGATTATTGAGATTTTTATCCCTGAGCTGATTCATCTCCCGTCGTGGTAACTCAAATACTTTTTGGAAAGTTTCATAACTGATCCGGAGCTACTCGTGACTTTGGCGTGAGAGGTTTGGATGTTATCCACTACGCCGGAGTCGTCCTCGACTTCCTAAAATCTTATCTGAACATAAAAATCTCTGAATCACCAAGAACTCAATCTGAACAACAAATTACTTCAGTTTACCTTGTGGAATGACAGCTTCATTTTCCGCATCTCATTTAGCTAACAGTTTTCTTACAATGACAATAAAACAAGCCGTTCTTTTTTTCAAATCCATTTTTTTTGCTCTTGTACCACGTCAAACTTGGAGCACAATACCCAAGTAACAATTTTAGTTTTATTTCAGCCGTATAGCACTCCTCCCGGTTTTATTGATAAAACCCAAGTAACCACAAGCATTATATCATAACATTAATTCGACCGACTATCAGCAACAGTCATGCCATATCACATTTATTCAACAACTCCAATGCTATGTAGCATTACCTTTACATTAAAAATGTTATGATGCATTACTATATTTCTTCAAACAACTTAACGTTAAATACGCATTAATTGATGCATTATTGCATTATCTCAATAAATGCTTCATTGCTAGCTAAAGAGTAGCATTGGTGCAGTATCATCTGGACGACATTTTCCAATTTGACTTTGGAAATGAGAAACATATGATCGAGCTGAGCTGCCTGTCAGATCCAGAAACGTCATCTCCATTCTTCTTAACCTTGGACTTCGCAGAAAGTTTGATTCCTAAAATTTCAGCAAAAAATATGGCTGCATTATGGGCAGCCGCGGGTTTTTCTGGTTGTTCAGAGGACTGAGCTGTTATTTTTTAAAGAGGAATCTTCATTCTCATACCATTTTCTTTTATGATCCAGTTTCAAGCTGCACCGGGTATCAAAATGGTGGCTTGTTGTGTGATGAACGGCGGGGGGCATGATTTCATTTGAAACTCGTCTGGGGTTGAGGATGAACAAAGGTTCGGGTATCACAGTTTCAACGATGTGTTGAGCATGAAAAATCTAAAAATAGCTGCATGAAACATGTTTTTGTAGAACGACAAAGAGGGTGTGCTTAGGGTATGCTTCCTTAATATTATGCAGTTGTCTTCCATTATTTCATTGCTCTCTTGGCTAAGAGCGTTAACGCAACCGGCATTCATCGATCATTCGTGAGAAGCCTCGGTTCGAATCCCACCCAAGTAACCACAAGCATAATATCATAACACTAATTCGACTGACTATCAGCAACAGTAATACCATATCACATTTTTTCAACAACTCCCATGCTATGTAGCATTACCTATACATTAAACATGTTATGATGCATTACTATATTTCTACAAACAGCTTAACGTTAAATACGCATTAAGTGATCCATTAATGCATTGTCGCAATAAATGCTTCATTGCTATCTAAAAAGTAGCATTGGTGCAATATCATCTGGATGACGTTTTCCAATTTTACTTTGGAAATGAAAAACATATATGCATATATGCTCGAGCTGAGCTGCCTTTCAGATTCAGAATCGTCACCTTCATTATCCTTAACCAGAAAGTTTGATTCTGAAAATTTCAGCAAAAAGTTTGGATGCATTATGGGGAGTCACTGGTTTTTCTGGTTGTTTATATTCAGAGGACGGAGCTGTTTTTTAATCTTTATTCTCATACTCATACTTAGTTTCATCCTGCACCGGGCATCAAAATTGTGTCGGCTTGTTGTGTGATGAACGGCGGTGGGTATGATTTCATTTGTAGCTCGTATCGGGTTGAAGTTTGCACTGATTAAAGGTTAGGGTATCACAGTCTCAATGCCGTGTTTAGCAAGAAAAATCTAAAAATAGCTGCATGAAATATGTTCTTATAGAACGACAAAGAGGGTATGTTTGGGGTGTGCTTCTTTAATATTATGCAGTTGTCTTATAAAATTCCATTGCTCTTATGGCTAAGAGCGTTAACATATCCGGCATTCATCGATTAGTCGTGAGAAGCCTTGGTTCGAATCCCGATGTAGGAAACACATTTGAGCTTATTAAAAATATATCCCATCATTGTTGCGCAGATGCCATATAATAAAATAAAATAATAACCCCACAATAAAACGTAACAGAAAAAATGAATTCATCTAGAAGAAAATTAAATATTTTTTCGATGTTTCTTATTCCAAAATACCCCAAGCTCTATATATGCTTTTTAAAATGCAATAAAACATTTCAGTAGAAGCAGTAATTCAACTGCTGAAAAAGTAACTATGCCCTAAATATACTTATTTTCTGGCTACAATAAAGCATGTGCGTTAGCTTTAATTTGACAGGAGTGGGGCCCTTTTCGACTTTAGTTCTACTTTAAGGACGCAATTAAGATTAGATTGCTTTATACCAAAAACTTATATCGTAATATAATGCATAATTGATGTATCTATACAGAGCTTCATGGTTACTTGGGCAATGTAGGAAACACATTGGAGCTTATATAAAATGTATCTCATCATCAATGTTTCGCGAAAATATATGCCATTAAATGATAGAAATAAAACGTCGCAATAGAGGAGAAATGAATTTCAAATAGAAAGGGGAAATACATTCTTGATGTTTTTTCTCCAAAATTTTCCAAGCTCTATATATGCTTTTTAAAATGCAATAAAACATTTCAGTAGAAGCAGTAATTCAACTGCTGAAAAAGTAACCATGCCCTAAATATACTTGTTTTCGGGCTTCAATAAAGCATGTGCGCTAGCTTTAATTTGACAGGAGTGGGGCCCTTTTCGACTTTAGTTCTGCTTTATGGACGCATATAAGATTAAACTGCTCTATACAATAAACTTATATCGTAATATAATGCATAATTGATGTATCTATACAGAGCTTCATGGTTACTTGGGCAATGTAGGAAACACATTGGAGCTTATATAAAATGTATCTCATCATCAATGTTTCGCGAAAATATATGCCATTAAATGATAGAAATAAAACGTCGCAATAGAGGAGAAATGAATTTCAAATAGAAAGGGGAAATACATTCTTGATGTTTTTTCTCCAAAATTTTCCAAGCTCTATATATGCTTTTTAAAATGCAATAAAACATTTCAGTAGAAGCAGTAATTCAACTGCTGAAAAAGTAACCATGCCCTAAATATACTTGTTTTCGGGCTTCAATAAAGCATGTGCGCTAGCTTTAATTTGACAGGAGTGGGGCCCTTTTCGACTTTAGTTCTGCTTTATGGACGCATATAAGATTAAACTGCTCTATACAATAAACTTATATCGTAATATAATGCAAAATTGATGTATCTATATAGAGCTTCATGGTTACTTGGGAACTATATTCCTAACTGTTTTGCCCACTAACACCTCTCTTATGCATCGTGCTTTTTATGCCTATGATTCTTTAAAGCCGAAATGTGTACAAAGTGGCCCACTCTGTAGACGGTTATGAAAACAAATTAATAAAACACAACAAATTAATAATATCATGCTACAAATTGTACGCGCCGTTATTTTTAAGGTGAAAATTAGCACGATAATAGCTGAAAATTTATGCGCTTCGGAAATTATACCAATTTACATCATCAAAAACAAAATTGAAACAAATATTTTCGATAAATTAATCATGAATTTCCTTAAAATTGGTGGAATTCAATCAGGTTATCTAAAAGCATGCCGAAATTGGTCTCCAATTTACAGTTCATTTGCATTACATTTAATACTTCGTGTATTTATGTTTCCACATTTCAATGATTTCTTATATTTCAATACGGCAATTGAAAAAAATCGCAGTTTTTTTCAGAAAGTCAATTTATCTTCGAAGTTACTACTATAAAACTAATTGGTCATTTGGTGACTTCCCTCAATGCCAATTTGCCGTTTAATGCATAAACAGGAGGCAAAATGGGTTTGAAATGTTTTTTCAACTGACCATAATAAGATAATATGAATGAGTCCTAAAACGGCATTTCCAAACAGCATTTTACGAGTTCATAAAGTCAACATAAAACTTTTGATAGGAGTTATAAGGAATTTTAGAAGCAAAGGTTTAAAGATCGTTGTAAAGAAGCTGTGTAGGTTCTCATAAACCTGACTAAATATAAAACCTATTGGCACCTCTTGGTACCATAAGAAAACAAAATTGATTTTCAGTGCCGTTCATAAAACTTTAATAAAATTTAACAAAGCTGGACGGATTTGGCAATGTTACTTGTGAACACCAGATCACTCTTCAAATGTAAACAATCTTTGTGACTCTTTTTAAAGCGTTACTCAGAACCTTATCTGTACTTCAAAAAGTAGGAAAGTAGTTCAACATAGATTTGTTGTGAACTATTGCGCTGATTAAAAGTACGGTTAGTATTTTGATTGAACTTTGTGTTAGAGATTTTTTGAAGTTCAAAGCAAGTTCTCAACTGACAACAAATGAACTTGAAGGTTGCGTTTGAAAGTTCCATGAAACTTAAATGTGAACTTCTAAGTTCTTATCTCAAGTAAAATTCGAACTTTTGGTTGCTTGGGTCTTGTTTATATATTTGGCCGTAGCTCTTTAAGATAGCAGGAGGCAGTTTTTCTCCTTATTTTGGAACTATTTTCGGTGCATTCGACAAACGCCTCGTTGCGGGTCGTTTCATTGCTGCCGTCATACAAAGGTCGAACCGGGAGCGTCGAATCCTTTGCTTGATTCATTTACATTTCTTATACGCAGGGCTCGTCGCCTTTTTTTATTTTATTTTGCAGGCCTATGCCAGCGCATGGCTCTGCACTGCTTTTGAACTATATGCGATGCGCACGAGCGAAGGGAGAAAAAACGGATTTATGATGTACATATGTAGGTGCATGGGATTAAGCAGAGGTCCGGCGTGCTTATTAGATTAGGCCTAGGAGGAAAGACGTTCTCTTGCCTTGCAGCGGGTGTTCCTTTGGTGCACTTGCTGTGGTAGGCAGATCGCTTAGAGTGGCTATTTATTTAGGCAATGTTTGTGGCTTGCGGCTGCATCCCTATCGGTGAACTATGTATTATTATTTTTTCTCTCCTTTTGCATCCTTCTGAGAAGGCGTTCTGTTTTCATCTTCATTTTCTACTAGGAGCAATGACCGAAAGTGAGGTTTTGGTTGATTTAATATTTGGCAATAATAATTTCGATGTCGCGTTCGTAACAAGAACCGAGAAAACTCCGTAAACTGAACCGAGCCTTCGCTGAATATTCTTAAACGTCAAAAACTTCTCTTTGAGTCAATTCCGCGACAGCTTTGTCTACCGAAAAGCTCGGTTATTTTAGCTGACTTGATAAGACCTGAAAAATCGTAAGCCATTTTATCTCCCGTGTGCGCGTGAAATGTGTTTTGCCGAAATTCTCCCTACTGTGTCGTTTTTTCAGGTTAAAATTAAAAAAAAGCAGGGAAATGCATGTCATTGAGTAATGCATGAGGATTATGAGGATGAGGCTCAATAAACAATGTACCTAACTGACAAAACTGGTTTTATTATTAAAATTCTAAACTATTTCAACCCAAAATTCCAGCTCTGCCATAAAGAACCGAATTCCGTGAATGCAACAGAAAAGTCGGTTTGTTTGACAGTGTTCGGTAGCATTTGAGTAAACCGATGTTCGGTTATTGCTGATTGGATTTATTTTTGTCAACCGAGTTTTTCGGTAACAGTTTGCTAGAAAATAAAAATTTAATGAGAACTCGGTTGCTCGAATTTGAACCAAACAGACAACCGAGCGTTCAGCAGATGAAAACTCGGTTGAAATTCGGTTTTATTTTCTAAGTGTGTGGGAAGGCAAGGGTGATGAAATGCTCGCTTACCATTTTCAACACCAATAAATTTATCTGCATTGTATAAAAGGCCTTCTTGTCTCGTCTCGAGTCATACGCCAGAAAGAGTTTAGAATTTTTTTGGTTTATCTGAAATGTAATATACTATTAGAAATCAACAAATCCCTGTCAAGATAAAACAGCTAAGTTTGTTATAGATACGTTCCCGCATCTACAGTGGCTGCTATATGCTCCATGTCACCACTGGATATTAATTTTCGAATTCGATTTAGATTTTAAATTAACTTCCAAAGTGCAAATTGAAAACGACGTCATCCTACCCATTTTATATTATTGAAAATAATAAGATGTAGCTATCTCAAAATTGAGTTTGGCGCAGTTTTCTTGTGTTTTGAAAAACAATAAATTAAATTCATAAAATACGATTACTCAGCATTGACGGCTAGTATGCAGCTCAAAAGTAATGTGCATTAGGATAGTAATGGTCAAGAAATGCTTTTACTGTCGGAATTACTTACCTTGTATGCAGCTGAAAAGGAGAACAAACTTCGTAACGTTACCCAAGTAACCACAAGCATTATATCATAACACTAATTCGACCGACTATCAGCAACAGTAATACCATATCACATTTTTTCAATTAGATTATTTCAATTAGGTTCATCTTATGAACGATGCTTTGGAATTTCATAAGGCTTCTAAATGGATTTTGTTTCACACAACGTTGTTGTTGTGCGCCTTTGAGCTTTCCTAATTACAAGTGTTGATTCATACTAGTGGGTAAGTCACTGAGCCCATAACCTCAACGTTCAAGGTTCGAATCCAGGTTGCTCCATATTTTTATTTTTTCAACATCATTTCTAGACAAAATAGTCAATAGGTCGAAAGTAACATTTGTAAACAATGACCTCTTGCGTATTTTTCAGGGATGTGCTTGCTCCCACAACCAAAATAGCACCAGAAACAGATAGAAGGAGTTATTACCTTCCCATCAGTAGTAGATATAGATGTAAGCAATCTGGCATTTCCAGGAAATTTACGTTTTAAGTCATTGTTTACAATTGTTCCTTTCGACCTTTTGACGATTTTGTCTAGAATTTTATTTCATAAGATAACTTAACGAAATTCATACTGATTTCTTATAGTAAATTATCATAATGCAATCTTATGAATATCGAAAGTGTATTTCGTTGAGTGTAGCATTACCTATACATTAAACATGTTATGATGCATTACTATATTTCTACAAACAGCTTAACGTTAAATACGCATTAAATGATCCATTAATGCATTGTCTCAATAAATGCTTCATTGCTAGCTAAAAAGTAGCATTGGTGCAATATCATCTGGATGACGTTTTCCAATTTCACTTTGGAAAAGAAAAACATATCACCTTCATTCTCCTTAACCAGAAAGTTTGATTCTTAAGAATTTCAGCAAAAGGTATGGATGCATTATGGGGGAGCCGCGGGTTTTTCTGGTTGTTTATTTTCAGAGAGGACGGAGCTGTTTTCCAGTCTTTTATTCTCTATATTTATCATTTTCATTAATGATCCAGTTTCCAACCTGCACCGGGCATCGTAAAATTGTGTCGACTTGATTTGTGTGATGAACGGCGGTGGGTATGATTTCATTTTAGCTCGTATCGGGTTGAGGTTTGCACTGATTAAAGGTTAGGGTATCACAGTCTCAATGGCGTGTTTAGCAAAGAAAAATCTACAAAAATAGCTGCGCCAAATATGTTTTATAGAACGACAAAGAGGGTATGTTTGGGGTGTTGCTTCCTTAATATTATGCAGTTGTCTTATATAATTCCATTGCTCTTAATGGCTAAGAGCGTTAACACAACCGGCAATTCATCGACCAGTCGTGAGAAGCCTTGGTTCGAATCCCGATGTAGGAAACACATTTGAGCTTATTAAAAATATATCCCATCATTGTTACGCGCAGATGCTATAAAAATAAAATAAAATATTATCCCCACAGTAAAACGTAACAGAAAAAATGAATTCATCTAGAAGAAAATTAAATATTTTTTTCGATGTTTATTTCCAACAATACCCCCAAGCTCTATGTATGCTTTTTGAAATGCAATAAAGCTTGTTTCAGTCAGAAACGATTAATTCCAACTGCTGAAAAAGTACCTTCTGCCCTAAATACCACTTATCTTCGGGCTTCAATAAAAGCATGTGCGCTAAGCACCAATTTGACAGGAGTGGGGCCCTTTTCGACTTTGGTTCTACTTTATGGACGCAAGATAAGATTAGATTGCTCATGCCAAAAGCTTATATCGTAATATAATGCATAGTTGAATGTTATCTATATAGAGCTTCATGGTTACTTGGGCATGAAGCTCTATATAGATACATCAAATTATGCATTATATTTACGATAATAAAAGTTTTTGGTATAAGAGCAATCTAATCTTACTTGCGTCCATAAAAGTAAGAACTATAAAAGTCGAAAAGGAGCCCCACTCTGTCAAATTAAAGCTAGCGCACATGCTTTAATGACGCCGAGATATAGCTATGTTTAGGGGCATGAGTACTTTCGGCTGGTTGAAATTATAAGCTTCTACTGAAATCATTTTATTGCATTTTTAAAGCATATACCGAGCTTGGGAATAATCTGGAAAAATTAAACATCGAAAAAAATATTTAATTTTCTTCTAGATAATTCATTTTTCTGTTACGTGCCTATTGTTGGAGATAATATTTTATTTTGACGCAGCATCTGCATGTATGATAGGATATATTTTAACAAGCTCAAATGTATTCCTAAATCAGACCAAGGCTACTCACGACTGTCGATAACATTCGGTGCTGCACCCTTAGCCATAAGAGCAATGGAGTGCATGCATGACAACTGCACCCATATTAGCACCCTAGCACTATCGATTCTACTCAAACACATGTACAAATGCAGCTAACACAGATTTTTCTTGCTAAAACTACCGCCATTGGACACAGTGATACTGCTAGCCTCAATGCAAACCTCAGCCCGATAATACGAGCTAAAATGGAAATCACACCGCCGATTCATCCTGTACACATTTACAGCTGATACTTGACAGTGAAACTGGATCGTGAATGAAAATGACAAATGCCTAGGAATGAAGGCAGCCAGATCCTCTGAAATAAAACAACCAGAAAAACCCGCCTCCTACGTCATCCATACTTTGCTGAAATTCAAGTCAAACTTTCTGGTCGGAAGAGTGAAGTGATATGTTTTCTTTTACCGAAGTGAGATTGAAGGGCATCATCCAGAATCGATCGCCCGCAATCCTTGCACTGGCTAGCAATGAAGCATTACTGAGACAACGCAGTAGTGGATCATTTAACGTAAATTAACGTGCAAGCTGACAGTCAAAGTATAATGTCATCTTGTATGTCTATCTGCCATTGATGCTTGCGCAGCATGAAGTGTGAAAATGTGATGTGATAGCTGCTGTCAAACATGATAATCGATCAGAATCATCGTTATGATATGATAGCTACAATGGTTTACTCTGGGCATTTTCGAAAATATTATCACGTTAGTGAATAAACTTCTATCTCCATATTTTTGTATGGACATTCGGTTAGCTTCGAGAACTTTTACAATCAGTCTGAGTGCTAGCTTGTTGGTACAAGAGAATATGATATCGTGAATTCTAAAATGCGCCTTTAAATAAGACTCATTATTGCAATACCTTCTTGAATAATAAAATTAAAATACACATAGAAAAGTGTTTAAAATCTAATGTTTAAACTTAACAGGCTCTACATTTCACTGTCGCTATTATTTTAAATAGAGGTTTTAATATAAATAGAATTGAATTATTAGAATTATTTAGAGCTAAGGCGTAGAGCTTTTGTTAAGCAGTATTTCGAAGTAAACGCAATAAAAAACATAATTAGTAGTGTATTTATTCAATGATGGGTTTCCATCAAAACATGCTGTTAAGAGGATCAGCATACGACACCTTACTGGGTTTCTCTCCGAGGTTGTTAAGTTAACAACGACGAGAAAAAACACTACTGGTTAAAATGAGAAGGTGTGGTTTTAAAACTTCTATTTGGAAATTGATTTCCATCACATGTGGTCTTAAGGGAGTGTAAAAACAGAGATTTTACATCGTTTGAACCATTCTGTGCCTTTGGCGGTATTTGCGCATGATCAAGCGCATACATTTTTGCTAGTCAAGGTGGCGGATCGGTGACCTACCCCGCATGGGAATGTGTGGCAAAAGTGTGTGCGTTTGCTTCGAAATACTGCTTAACAAAAAACCTCCGTTCAATTTCAAACTACTTCTATTAGATTTCATAATCTGCCGAGCTCGATACTTTCTCTTTACATCTTTGGTTCTAGCAAAAATTGCTGTTCACAACTAGGATCCCATGATGTTGGGAAGATATTTCCAATTTCAACACATTTTAACAGACGCAAACTCTCGAGCGAAGTGGATGTAATGTTGATATATCGGAATTCTCATGTATCTAATTGTCGTTAACTATGGTTTTCTTGATAAATATACCAACTTTTCATCCTATAAGGTACAGTGGAGTGAGTGTGTGTAAAAGAGAATGCAAAAAAGTAAAGACTCATACTTCTGAAGTTACTCATTCAAACTATTTCTGAAGGGAGCAAAGTACAAAAAATTAATAGTGTTTCATTTCAAATTAGAAATAAATTAGAGAAAAAAATCCAGGGGCGGCCTACAGAATTCTTGAGGGGGCTACAGCCCCCTAGAGCACCCCAGTAGTTACGCCAATGCACAATACTCGGTTTGCGCAGCCGCTCTCAACCTCCGGTCACCATCAATCTCGCCAGATCACGCTCCACCTGGTCCGCCACATCGTGCTCTCAGCGCTCACGCGTTCTTGTGCCCACCGGATCGGTAGCGGAAACCAACTTTTGCTCCTTCTGGATGCTGGGTTTGCCGTAGAGTGCAGCGAGCTCGTGGTTCATCCTTCGCCTCCACACACCGTTCTCCTGCACACCGCCGAAGGATCGTCCTTAGCACGCGTCGCTCAAGCTCCGAGTGCTTCCAGGAGTGCTGCAGGTCCTCCTCAGAGTTATGGTCCATGTCTCGTGTCATGTGAGGACCACCGGTCTTATTAGCGTTTACTGTTTGACGTCTGATTAACTTTTTTTGGCATTTTCTTCTATCGTCATCCCACTCATCAGCATTTGAAATGGATACTGAAATTGAATATACATGCCAATTATATCAACAATCAATGTGAAAGTAGCTATTGGTTCACTACATGTCTTGCGCTACCCGGTACTAGAATCTTTGATTTTTGTTTTGATTCGCCGGTGTTATTTTGACAGAATAATTGAGGATTTGTTCGTGTGAGTTATGATATTAGAGGCGAATAATTAAGCCTGGGACCGATGGACCGATGTGCTGCTACTTCCTGATGATGATGATGATGATGATGATAATGATGATAATGATGATGATAATGATGACTAACTTGCTGAAACCCTGCGAATATGGACAAGAGAGTCGCTTCGGAAACAAGTTCACACTGACATCACTAACATCAGAGTCCTCGATTGACAGAATTATCCCAATAGATGGGGTCGAAAAGCCCGCCCTCGATCCACGAAATGTCAACAATGGGGAGGAGACGGTCCCATGCTCCACTGTCCAAATCGTTTTCAATTGGGTGCCTATGACGGTCATTCCTCTTCCCCGATTTTATGTTATTTACTATTTAGTATATTTTGTTTTGGTCATTTCTAGGGTTTTTTCATGAGGGCGAATCTACAATTGAGAGATTCTCTCCGGGCTCTGCTCTCTTTCATTAATAAACCAATCACCTTTACGTTTTTCATTTAACTATTTGAAGAGTATTCAGCTAGCACTGTTTGTGTTTCGATCTGTACTAAAGAATGCCTCGTAAGTTTTATAATGGCGCTGCTAGTGAATGAAGAGAGCGAGCCGGAGAGAATCTCTCAATTGTAGATACGCCCTAGTGAAAAAAAACCCTAGATTTGATTGCCAACACTTGTGTTAAAAAATTTGGCTGAAAGTAACCAACAACAGCTGAACATGGCTTGAAAAAATCACTGCATGTTGACGTCACGGCTGAAGGCGCGAAGGAGGAGTTTGAATCAGCCACGCGTTATCAGATCAAGATCAGAAGTACTACAGTGGCTAAGTTAGTGTGCCGAGAAAGAGTGAGCCTTCTGATTGGCGAGGGTGAGACCAGCCATTTGCACGCTACGATTTGGGCTTCTGTAAGGTGCCCATTTCCAATAGTTATGGTCCACCATTGTTACTATGGCCTCAGGCCATAAGTACCAAGGAGGGCAACGCTCCCGGGCAGCGAGCCTAATAGTAAAGAAGAAATTTTCTTCTCGGTTCCAAAGAGGCGGCTTTGCCGTCGTCGATCGACTCCATTTGAAGGAAGCGCCTGGACCCCGAAATTCCAACCCATCGACAACCACCATTCTATTGTTCGTCGCCACCACTCGCCAGAGTCCAGAAAAAGCATCAAGGTACGTGCTGGTTATCAAGTGTACACTACAGATAAATTCACCAAATGAAATGGAAAAATCCGTTGAATGTTAATTAATCTGAATCTTTGAGTGCCTTTTTATTCCGCGAAGCTCTTTGGAGCCAGTAGTGCGCCAACCCTGATTAGCTCTGAGTCTCGCGCTACTGAGTATTGTCGGATAAAACATTAGGGCCTGTTCATAAACCACGTAGACTTATTTCCACGTTCATGTTCATGGCTCAACATGGCATTGCTATAAATGTCGCGTCCTGGAGTAAATGTACAACCAACAAACGAAATATTATTAACAGCTAATTTAGCCGAACTGCAACACGGCTGACCGACCATGTGTACACATATTGGTGTAGAGGGTAAGTTAGGTTCATTTTAGTTCCTAGTTGTACCAATGCGGAGCGAAAGAAGAGTGGCTTTGACATCCCCTTCTCGCTGACCGTCAGCCACAGCAGCACCTTCTTGGGGAACTTGGTGTTTGAAATTAACTTCACCTTGGAGCTCACTTCCTTTGTAAGGGAAGTAAAATACGAAGTGCCCTGCCAGTCGTTTCCATCCAAGGTGAGATAGGTTTCGTTGTCCATCACCACCGCCACGTCGCGATTCACCGGGGAAATCGGGTTGACCATCTTATTCAGCCGCTGCCGCTGCATCATTACCTGCTGTTTCGAAACCAGTGGACACGACTTCCGCTTCCTGACATGTATGCGCACGCAAACGGCTTAGCCACTTTTCCCTCGGTCGTCCTCTTCAGCATCCTTTGGAGCTTCTTGTCACTCAGAGGTCGTCGGCCGTCCGGAACCAGGCTTTCTTTCGATGCCCTGATTGTTGTCTAAGGGCCAATTTCTTCACCTCCGCTTAACTCCTAAGCGGTGCTTACCCATACGCTTACACGGTGGGGTACCGTTCTTTTAACGCGCGCACTTCTGAACGGAGTTACTTCACTGTTTTTGCCATCACGGTTGCCCAACAAACATCGGTGTTGAATTAGAGCTTATTCAAGCAAATTTGGAGAAGCTATTCATCTGTTTATTCTAGTATAGCTGAATAGCTTCTCCAAATTTGCTTGAACAAGCTCTAATTCAACACCGATGTTTGTTGGGTAGAGTTCGACTGATAGAGCTGTCAAATTTTGTCTGCTGACTCATGGATTGCTATGATTGATGCTGCATGGGTAGTTTCGTCAGTGTCGGTGAAGGTAAACCCATGAAAAATCGGCAATTTTTGTTCATATTTTTAATGTTATTTTTTAAAACTTTTTTCAATCAGCTTTGCGAAAAAAAATTACTTTAGTGACCATTTCCGAAGAAATAGTGACATTAGTGACTTTTGAATGCAATTACTGACTTTTAGTGACTAAACTCAAAATAGTGGCCAAGTCACTAAAATGTGACCTACTACCAGCCCTGCACTGTAACTGGCCAGTACCCATTAATGGGTAAAACTTAAAAATTAATCTTCAGAATCGCTTTCATCGGCATTGATTGATTCTCTGACCGATGAGACCAACCGGCAACCCCTTTAGGGTCACCCACAATAGATACATTACATATATTTTTTTATGCTATGTAAGTTTCAATAGCAGATGTGCAATCATTTGCCACACGCAAAAACAAATATTGTAAATCTAATAATATTCGACGTATAATCAAAAGAATTTCATTTTGTTTCGGACGCAAAATAAATTATTTTTGTTTCCAACAATCCAGTCTGTTTGTTTTTTTGAAAATGTATGGATTATAAAAATAAATGAGATCTTTTTATATCAATACGAGTTTTTATTGTTCTGACGTAAGCTGTAAAATTGACAGCTGGACCAGCAACAATATTTTTTTTGTTTATAAAAGACATTTCTTGTCATTTCAAGTATATTTATTTTTCAAAGAACATCAATAAACGTAGTAGGAATAAAAAATTATTATTGATTTAATAAGAGCCTTATTATTGTTTTATGTTATATATATTTTATTTTCAAAATATATGGAATGGAAATTTGGGACCTTTTCTTAATTATTTGAGGACTACTAAATTTTTAAAACTGCATCGCTGTTTTATTCTTGAGAATCAAAACTTAAGAAACTACGTTTCAAAAACTTTCAATCACCTGTTATTCCTATAAGGCCGTTCCCAACGCTGAGTTTCATGTTTGTTGCAAACTGCTTGCCAGTTTTAAATTTCGGAAATGTCAAATTAAAACAAAAACACGTTAATCGCAATGCCATGTTTTAAAAATATTGGTCAATCTTAATTTCGCGTTAAAAATCACTTGCAAAATCAAACTAAAACCGCTGCTTTGACAGTCATCAGTCATAACAGCTGCCACAACTACAAGAAACCCAGTTTAAAACAATGTTGCATCCGTGTTTCAAATCGCGTTGAAAATAAAACAGATCTCGTCGAGCAGTTGTAAATCTGTTGCAAAAATTTGCTCGAAAAGTAGAACTGCAACACATCATTAGAATGGCTTGTTTCAGTTCTAGTTGTACACTTAAACAGCCCATACAAAGTAGAACAGCGTTGGGAACGGCCTAATGACTGCACAAGATCAAAACAAAATATGGCGGTCTGGCACTGCACTCTCGTATAAATGTACTCAACATACACACTCGTGAAGATTTACACAAAATACATTTTTACTTATAAAAGGAAAAAGCATAGCTTAGAAACATAAACGGTTTTGTTTTTTATGTATATTTTCTTATATCATGTGAAATAGAAATTAGAAGAAAAATTTGTATCTTCCATTTAACTTCCAACTACCTTTGCTTATTTTCAGACAGATACGCGTATCTCGTCTACAATGTGCAGACTTCTTCAGTGTCTCGTACTAATAACTCGACTTAAGTTATCGACTTATTAAGTCGAGTTATTAGTACGAGACACTGAAGAAGTCTGCACATTGTAGACGAAATACGCGTATCTGTCGAAGATAAGCAAAGGTAGTTGGAATTAAATGGAAGATACTAATTTTTCTTCTAATTTCTAGTTACAGGTATTCCACTAAACAGCTCAAACCCTCTAGGATTCATGTGAAATAGGATATATAACTTGCTCTTGAATTTCATCTGTGAATTAAAACATTAATTTACACTCAATTCAAATAAACTATTATTGAATCAAAAGCAGTATAGTTTTATTTCGACAATAGTTTACATTGAAAAGTAGTTCATTCAAAACAAACAGAATCTTACATTGAAAATATATGAAATAATTTTATCAAAACAATAAAATACAATATAATTTCAAAAGAAATGTTTTCCTTAAATTCAACAATTACAATTTTTGGTTCAATACAACAAAACTTCTATCCGTGCAAGATGGAGTCGGAAGAACAGCAGCGGCACAAAGAAATTTTGCGCACGTACCACGAAAATCCGGATCTTTCTCATCGTGCCATCAGCAGGAAGTAGGGAATGGTACATGTTACGGTGTCTCGTGTTTTAAACCGGTACCACGAATGTTTGACCATCGATCGGAAAGAAAAAAGTGGCAAAAATGGATCTCCGTACAAGGATGCCAGTTATATTTTTTTTCAAAATTCTGTATCAATCTCATAGGTATGTCTCTATTTGTCAGTATAAGGATTTTAAATTTTGGGTTTATGGTGCTTCAATGGAAAAAAATGTTGGAAATCGATGCTGAAAAAACGAGTAGAGGTGAGATTATGTTATTTAAATATCGCATAAACATAAATCTAATGCAAAAAATATCCAGTTTCATATTTAAATGATATCATTCCTCTCACTTCCATACATATAATTAAATCACTGTCGTTTTTCAATCACTAAATTTGATGTTTTGAAAAATTCTAGGCAAATCCTTTATTATTATCATTCATAAATTTAAAGAAACAACTGACCTTCACTTCACTACTAAAAAAATCATTTATTCCAAATTCTCGAGAAACTTAAATTTTGTCGTACATGTCGCTTGTTAACAAACATTTCACGTTAGATGAAATTTCAACCACTTCGTTTTTCTTTTTCTGCGATCTAACGTAGACTTTGGCCGACAAAATGCTTTTCGTGGTTTATGTGGCAGTGCAATCGCGAGCATTGGTTTTATTGATATAGATCATTACACCGAATGTATTAACCTCACTTATTTACAGTTCTTGTTTACAAGATGTTAGAATTTAACTATTCAATCGAAAATTTGCATTTGCTTTTTCCGGATTCTGTACTATTAGATTCAGAAAATGATGTAAAAATAAGCACTGCTGTCTGTTTTCCTGCAATTTTACTTCAATCGTAAAAAAGTTATAGCACAAAATCTCAAACCGGCCTTACCAAAAATATTCTAAGTCCACGTAAACAAGCTACCTGAACTGTCAAAACTGCATTGATGACGCCAACGTGCAATCAAGTTGTACATAGTGCATTAGTTGCAGATAGTAGTTTAGTTTAGTTGCTGGCGCTAGTCAGCACTCTGGAGAATGTATTGGCGAACAGCCGTTGCTGAATAGACTACAATTGTTTTTCTGTTTCTAGATGCAACGTTCCAGAAATCAACTCTTTTTGGATGTGATTTTAGGTCCTGAAAACAACCGTTTTTCTGTTGCTTGGAGTTGAGAAGACGCAGATTTAACCTCCGAAACTTATTATCTCGACATTTATCTATGATTCGGACCACTCCAGGACAGCGAATAACGAATACCAAACGAACCCTTTAAAGGCCATTTCAAGAGTTATAAAAGTGGACTTCCAAAATATTCGTAGAGAATCAACAGTAAAGCCATGTACACACTAATAGCCTGGCATGAGTAGGTCCCGAACAAATTCCGATTTTTTCTTCGCTCAGTCAGTACTAGCAATCGGTCCCAAGCTCAGTCCCAAGCTTAATAAGCAGCGGGTGGATAATCATGAAGAAAATGAATATATTTTTAGCTCAGGAAGTACTAAAGGGTGTCCACGTTCAGTGCCACAAAATTGCTCTAACGTTTTAACCGTTGGGTGAAATTTAGTAAAATTGGGTGGATTTGGTTCATAGTGCATTATTTACATCCTGCAGTTTTAAGTCTTGTGATCAAAACTCGCGGAAATGGAGCCTTCAACCGAAATCGCGAACGCCTCCGTTCGGGATGTGCGTAAACTGCGCTAAGCCAACGTTTTGTCAGAAGGCCAAAACTAAGGCTGGGCTTCAGCGTTCAAGGTACAAAGAGCCCCTAATCGCGACGAGAAGCAGAACAAGTCCGCCAAAACCCGTGCCAGGAAGTTGGCCTCAACATGCTGACGAAGGTGAATGCTGCATCATGGACGACGAAACATATGTGAAGGCCGACTTCAAACAGATCTCCCGGCAACCTGTTTTTACGGCCAAAGGATAAGTTCAGCGTTCGGACATGTCCGTACTCAGAAGATGTCCAATTTTGCGAAGAAAATTCTACTGGTTTGTGCAAGCTATCTGCACGTGCAGGAAGCGGGTACCTTGCCTGTGACAGGACGATGAACGGATAGGTGTACATAAAAGAGTGCCTCCGGAAGCGGCTGCTTCCTCTCTGAAACCCACAACGTCCCAACAATCTTCTGGCCGGATTTGGGCCGCATGCCACCCTGCTCAAGGACGTTGCTGAAGTGGTGTACGGACAATAAGATCAATTTCGTACCGAAAATGTTCAGCCCTCTCAGCACTCTGGAGCTCCGCCCTATCGAGAAAGTACTGGGCGATTGAAACAGCACCTTCTTAAACGACCTAAGGTAGTGAAGACAGTCAGGAACTGAAGAAAGTATTGGTTTACATGCAAAAAACGGTTGATTCACAGGTTGTGCAAAATCTTCATGGCGGGGTTAATGCCAAGGTGTGAGCATTTGCGTATGGACTATAAATAAAATACAAGTAAAATGGTAAAATGAAGTTTAATAGTTATTTCTCAATCCCTGAAAAATTTGATGGCAGTCGGATGGAAACTCGAATTTTGCGAATCAATTTTGTGTGTGGCAATTTCATCGTGGACACCCTTTAGAACACCGGTCCCAAGCAGGGGGGCAATGATTGAGGATTTCGCTGAAGCACACATGAATGTCTGATAAATATATGGTTAGGATGAATGCATCAAGCTGTTATTTCTATCACTTTCCAACATATGTGCACGTCAGGACGGATGCAAAGCGAGTGTGAAAGAGAAGTTTGATTCGGTTCTGTCATGCCTGTTGTGTCCTTGGCATTGATCAATTTGTTTATGATGAGACAACATTTCATCAAGGCTTTTGCAATCAAACACGTGGTCTATGAATTCATCGCAAGTTGAATAAATTCCTTCAACCTGAATATCAGCTAATAGAGGAAATACTTCTCTTTCTTAAAAAGCACTAAGTGTGTATGTGTGACCTTTTGTTCAAGAGAAATAGACTGTGAAAGCCATTGTTTACAAAAATAGATTCGCTCTTTTCAAATAATGGCACTTATATTTCAATTGTCAGATGCCCAAAAATGTCAGATGTCCAAAAATAGTACAAAATTATGCGAGCTACGGTGCATATATATGTGGTTGACAGCGATAGGGGGCCCTTGGTCCCAAGCATAATGATTCGCCCCTAATAACGTAACTCACACCAACACACTCTCAAATATTGTGTCAAAATAACACTAGCGAATCAAACACAAAGCAAAAATACTAGTACCTCGAAAGGTACAGAAAAGCGCAACAATTATAGCAAGGTGTACTTCGGACCTAGGGGTTCTACAACAGTGAATCAATTTTATATAGCTAGATGTATATTGATTGTTGATATAAGCTCCTTATGCCAGTAATCATCCGAATCGCTCCCTGAAACAAAATTTAGTTGCCAAAAGCGGGCGCGATTACTATACGAACGAGTTTTGACGGAATTTGATGGCTGTATTTTAATGGATGACGAAACATGTGTCAAAAATGGATTATAAATAAATCTCCGCACCTGGCATTTTACCTGGCAACTGGTCGTGGGGATGTCCCTACCAGGTTAAATTTGTTTTTGCTGATAAGTTTGCTCGGAATCTAATGATTTGGCAAGGAATCTGCAGTTGTGGCCTTAAAACTAAGGTTTTCATTACATCTCACACAATGACTGGAGGTACTAGAATAGTATGCTGCAAACAATGTTAATTTCGTCACCAAAGAGATTAATCCTCTGAACTGCCTCTGAACTCTGAATAGAAATGAAGAGAAAGTGTATTGATACTATACGGAACTATCAATTCATTTCTATTCGTTCTAGCAATAAATTCCCGTCCACTCCTAGAGCTTTGCATGGAGATGAGAAGTTATCTGCTTCTGACAAATTTCATCATTGGGCAATTGTCATGTGAAAATTCGTGGATGCAGTAAAAAGTAGTGACAAATGCACAACAAATGCATTTAAAGTGGAATAAGTTCGCCGGTACAGTGTCACCAGCAAATGTGCAGATCATGATGGCATCGATCACAAGTAATGTGCGAGAGTTCCAAGGATGCTAGATGTTTTTTTCAAATATCTGTGATAAAAATTTGAAATGTCTGAGAATGTTTAAAAAAGTCTGTTATATTTTTTTACAAAATTAGACTTCTTTCAACGAAAAGACGTAATAAGAGAGCAAATTATGCCATTTTCGCTATAAGTGTGATTATGTATAACGTTTCTGCATCTTTTTCTTGGATTGTATGGACTTAGATTGTATGTTCCTCCTGAACTTCAGACAAAATTACTCATGAACTTCTTGGCAATCACTTCTTATTTTCTACGACATTCACATTTAAGCACCCAACCTTACCCTCCAGAAACATTTGGTAAGTTTTTTCCTGAACATAGTTACTTTCTAAACTTCTGATTAGTCCTATCCTGAATTTCGAGGGAAATTTCCGCAAAACTTTGGGAAAATACTCTCCAGAATTTCTTGGAAAATCTTATTAGAATTGTAAGAAGTTTCATCCTGAACTTATGAGAAGTTCTTTTCTGAACTTCTGAGATATTCTCTTCTGAACTTCAGGGAGTATTCTCCTGAGCTACGGGGATGTTTGTTCCTGAATTTCTGAGAAGTTCCTGCTTGAACTACTAAAAGCTCCCCTATAATTCTGGAAAGTTTCTTCCTGATTTTATCAAAAGTATCTACCTGAACTTCTAGGATCTTCTGAACTTTGAGAAGTTCTCATTCTGAAATGCTGGAATGTTCGATTCGAAACTTTAAGGAAGCTTTCTAGCATTTCTGGGTAGCTTCAACTAAACTTTTGGTCTCTTCGGAACTTCTGAGAAGTCCTCTTGTGAACTTCTGAGGAGTTCTTTACTGAATTTTTGGCAAATTTTTTTTTTTTGATCTTACAGGTAGTGCCCTCTCTGGTAAGTTTCTTTCTGAAATTCGGGGGAGTTTTTTTTTTGAGCTAATTTTTTCAAAACTTCTGAATGGTCCCATCATGAACTACGAGGAAATTTTTATTGAAACTTTGGGAAGGCCGTCTCCAAAATTTCTAGGAAAATTCCCTTAAATTTGTTCTTGAAGTTTCTTCCTGGACGTCTGAACATTTGGGAAGTTTTCTCCAGAACTTTGAGGAAGCTTGTTGCAGAACTATTTGGAAATTCATGCTCAAATTAGAAAGAAGTACCTCCAATGCTCCTGGAAATATTCATTCTGTTCGCTCTAAGGAATTTTGAGATATCTTTATTCTGATATTTTGAAATGTTCTCCTCTGAGCTATGCAAAATCTGCCTAGCATTTCCTGAGGATATTTTCCCTGATATTTTTAGAAATTAAAGTAAGTGCCCTTCCTGGTTAGTTCCCGTCTAAAGTTTGGGGCAGTTTTTTTTCTGAACTTCTGGGAAGTTCAATCTTGAATTTCTGGGAAGAACTCCAAAACCTCTGAAAAGTTCCTAACTTCAAAGAAGTCCTCTTCTCTCCACTTCGTCCTGAAGCTCTGATAAGTCCTCTCCTGATTCTTGGGAAAGTTCTGTCCTGAAGTTCTGGTAATTCTGATCTTGAACTTCGATAATATTCGGTCTTGAATTTTTGAAGGTTCTTCTTGCTTGAACTGCTTGAATACTTCAGAGAAGTTTCAACCTGACCATCGGAGATGTTTTTTTTTCGAGGAAGTCTCTTCCTCGGGAATGATCTTCCCGAAGCTCTGGGAAGTCGTCTTCTAAATTTTCCAGGATGAATCCTAAACTGTGGGTCTTTTCTTTCTATACTTGTAGAAATCCAGGACTAATTCAGAGATATATTTATAGATATAAATCCCTAGTACAAATGTACTGAAATGATGAATTTAGTAGTTCTTTGTAAAATTTAGAGTTTTAAGATTTATTTCAATATCTCAGAACTTTTACTGCTTTTCTGTCCCCCGAGTGGCAACCAACTGGGCTTTAGAACAACAAACTCAGCAACCCCTTTTTACGGTAAATTTCTCAATTATGATTTGTATTGTTGTGAACCTTGACTTTCGTTGTGACTAATGCCTGGAACAGACATACAACGTACAGCCAACAATCAATACGCAACTAGCGATTTGAAATCACTGTTGTAGAACCCCTTGGTCCGAAGTACACCTTGAAGCCAGTCCCTTGCTGTACATATTTGCGCCTTTGTTTTGATTTGCTGTGTTATTTTGACAGAATATTTGAGAGTGTGTTCGTGTGAGTTTATTAAAAGGGGCGCATTATTGAGCTTGGGACCGATGTGCTAGTACTCGACTGAGCCAAAGAAAAAATCGTTTTTCTTCGGCAGCTACTGGTCTTAGAGTTAGTCTACACACTTAGAAATTATGAATTTTACACGATACCTAATCCATGTTTGTAAATAGTTGGGGAACTTAAAGTCGGGGAACGTAATAGTTGGGGGACGTAAAGAAAGATTTCGGGTGACACATACGCAATTTGACAAAAGATGTGTTCGGTTGAATTTATTTTCTCATCTCTTTCAACACATTCTTATGCGCTAAAGGACGCTTGCATGTGTCGGTCTCAGGGACAGAAATTTACACGAGATTTTGGTAGTGTGTAGATCCTTGAAAACACTTACATAAAGAAGCATTTGTATTTGCATTAACAAAGGCAACATTTGGAAAACAACGTTCTGTGTACCTCACCGTTTTATGTTATGTCATGTACATAAGTTGATATTTCGAGGTTTTATGGTCTTGTAAATTTAAGAACAGTCGCAAATTTCGGTCTAAAGGTCCGCTCCTTTTATGTGCATCCAAGAAGAAATTTACATGATTTTTTCTAAGTGTGTATGGTACAGCGTTGTACTCTTTTAGTCTTGTACGTGTTTTTTGGTTTTTTGGTACTGGATTAAAGTATTTGACATTTTGTTCAACGCTGTACGTTGCATGTCTGTACCAGGTATAAATGGCAAAGGACCAATATTACCAACGCTTTGACAATATTTTTTTACATGGAATTGAACACGCGTGGGATTGAACACTTCCATAAGTAGGGACTCCATGTTACCCTCGGAAAGGGCCTATACGATACTCATCTCCGGGACCATTGTGTATCCAAGTGGCCCGCCGCTTTCGTTTCTTCAAGGATTTACTTTAAATGATACCTACGATATTAAAAAAAAATATTAAAACAAACCTTTTTACTGTATCTACAATACTGTTCAGATCCTTGTGCATTTTAAATTCGAAGTTCAGAGAATACATTTATATGGAATTTAAAAAATATTTCACATGTCTGTAAAAGTCTGCATCGTTAGAAAAGTCTGCAACAAAAATGAAAAGTCTACAAATTTACAGACATGTCTGTGAATATGGCATCCCTGAGAGTTCGTCGAATCGGTAAAATGTAATAACTTGTTATGTATCGTTTGAAAGCTGAATAAATACCCTTTTGTTTGGCGTTTTGATCAACCGTGTTTTTTGTTTAATTTTTGAGTTATGATCACTTGAATGCGTCCAAATTTACTTTGAATCGGGCTTTACATCAACTTTGCAGTTATTTCACTGACATAATTCACCCTTTGTTTGTTTAAGTGTATCCATAAAAATATCGTTGCCCAAGGTAACTATTTTGTTTTCAACTGATGAACGTTTTTTAAAACGTTTTAATATTTATAAAAATCAATTAAGGACTGTA
>JASCZW010003250.1:0-25057 GCA_034211315.2 Aedes japonicus | reverse complement strand
CTGCCGTTATTAGCATAACTGTCCCATGTATATAGGGATCTACTCAATTTTTGAGTAGATCCACTTTTTACGAAAATTGAGTAACATTTCCGTGAGAGAAAAAGAGATAGCATACAATTGTACTCAAAAATTGAGTAAAGTGAAGCGGGAGTGTACATCGCAGTGGTCTCTCATATAGAAGAATCCAAGTTGAAAAAAGAAGAAGACACCGAGCGGTGATAAATCTGACAGCTCCCATGTTAAAGTATAGGACGAACGTTTTGAAATGCTTCTAATAAATTCAAATAAAATTTTATTTAAAAGCGGTCTGTTGTATGATGTAAGAAAAATCCTAAACTGCAAAATAGGGGCATTATTTTGATTTATTTTTTATTTTGCTGAAAATGGCTTTATTGAGTAGTTATGGATTTTTCTTACATCATACAACAAACCGCTTTTAATTAGAATTTCATTTGAATTTTATATAAGCATTTTAAAATGTTCGTCCTATACTTTAACATGGGAGCTGTCAGATTTATCACCACTCAGTGTCTTCTTCTTTTTTCAACCTGGATTCTTCCATTGCTATCGAGAACACTTAGCTTTATGTAAGTCATTGATCTTTCATGTTTCTAAAAGCATAAACATCGAGGAAAAACAGTAAAGCGATCGAGGTTTTCGAGTACAACGTGCGTTGTGTGCATATTGCATCAAGGACTTCGTGTTCTCTACGTTGTTGACAGTTCGTAGACAAATCTCTGAGCTCCCGAACTATTTACAATTTGGTTCACCGCCACACACTTTCCATTTAATGAAATCCGCATTTTTGTGCGACAGGATGAGCACCTTTTTAACAAATTTTGTCAAATTTGGCAGCTCCTTCTTGGAATGACCAATCATTTCTAGCCAAAATTTGTCCAAAAGATGTTCTTTTCTCTGGAATCCGGCAAGCTGCCCAAATTATTCTTTTACTTTGTGAGCAACTGATGCGCTCAGATATTCTTTAACTACAAACGTTTCCAGACACAGACATAGACACTTTTTAGCTATGTCCGTGAAGTGAGTTATAACAACAAGATTAATGCAGATGACGTAACACGTTTAAGGGAATGCTAATGGAGATCCAGAGAAAGATCATAAGTCGTTGTGGAATGCCAAAACGTCTGCGTCGGAAATTTAAGCAAGTTCTGTCGCTTTCTTAAATGCCGGGGTAGAGGCAACACCAATTTCCACATTAAGGGTAAGTAGAAGATTCTATTTCAATTAACGATTCAGCTTTGACTGTCAGAGCTCGAGCTTAACAATTTTCTCCATAGCGGCTTTTCTCCCGTCAAATCGTCAAAAAGAAACGAAGTCATAGGAGATTCGATCTGGGAAACGACTCGACCATTACTGCAGACGTGAAGATAAAATTCAGCTTTGGTCCCAGTATGTTATCGTGTACCGCATCACCTCAACAGCGAACACTTTTGATCGGAACACCGACGAAATTCGGATGACTTTTATTCTTCCTGCTTTCTGATCTCGTCCACAAATCTTCTCAAATAGCATTTGTAGTGCACTTCAAGCACCTTGTTTCCTCGAACTCCTACATTTTCCCTGAAGATGTTCTGTACATTTCTTAGATGATTTGTATACTTCTAGCAAGTTTCATGAATTTTTGGACAGTTCTCTGAATTTGAGAATTCTCTATTTTTGTGGAAAGTTCCCTGAACTTTTTGGAAGTTCTCTGAAATTCTGGGTAGCTCCCTGAACATCTTGAGTAGTTCCATGAACTTTTGAGAAGAAATCAGCTAAGTTTTTTAAACTTCTGGGAACCTCCCTGAATTTGGATAGCTGTCTTAACTTCTGTGAAGAACCCTCTACCTGGGAAGTTCCCTGAACTCGTGTGAATCTCCATGAATTTATGGAAAATTTCTTGAATTTCTAGGAAACAATCTGAATTTAAGGGAAGTTGTCTGAACTTCCAAGAAAGAACCCTTAAATTAAAGGAAGTTCCCTGATTTCTGGTTTTTTGAATTCCCTGATTTATAGTTTCCTGAATTTCTAAGAAGTATACCAAGCTTCTGATACGTTCACTGAGTTTCTAGTTCACTGAATTTATACGATTTTTTTTGCTAATTTTTGGGAAACATTTTCGTTCATCAGTTTCATCATCTCTACCGGTGTTGGGGGACGCAAATACTGCAGGCTGTAAAACTTCGGGATAGATTTACAAAAAGTCTTCAAGGTCACCAACCCTCAAGTTTTCATCGAGAGAACTAGCCGAGAAACACTACGCCAACATCCGTTAGACTGCGGTACTGACTCAGGTCAACATTTCCAGCTGCATCGCAACAGCTGGAAAAAGTCATGAGTTGACTCTAGTTGTCGCATAATGTCCAGGAACATCTCCCTTGGCATGTTGAAACGAAGCAGAAAGTGCTTCTTGTTATAGGTTGGCGTGTCGCTAAAGTAGTCCTGGAACAGCTTCTGATGACCGAAACTGAAATCACGGTCGACATTGGGGCGTTTTTCAGGACGTTTCGATGCATGTTTGTCCGCTGCCAAATTACAAATCAGCATTATCTAATATCGTTTAAATGAGATGCATGCATTTACACACTCTCCTTCCGCCAAACGAAAGAGCAAGTATTCTGTCGTCTGCTAACGACGCACTACTGACAGTAAAAAATATTTGGTCAAACCAATCCATGGCAAAAAGTTTGCGAAAAATTTGTAGTCTCTGAAAAACCAATACTTCTGATCTCTGGATGTTGAATGATTGACAGGATGATAGGTGTTGGTGGGTATAATAACAAGAAATACAACACCGGTGAGGAGAACGCAAAGCTGGTCTATTTTAGCTAATAAATTCTCTAAACGCCTTCCAGTTGACAACCAGGCCATCTATATATCAATGAACTATCTTCTTCGGCAATGCTGGATTTGCAGAAAAATACTGTTTCATTCCGTTAATGAGATCGTTGGGCCGAGTAACCGACAAAAACGCTACTCAAATCGTTTGAAAAAGGTGTGAGTATGGTTCCTACCATTTGACAAAAATTCCCGATAGCTTTTGAAATTCCCGCATTTTTCCCGATTTTCGTCGCGAGTGAAATCAATCTTGGTTTTCTGAAGAAGAAAAAGTTGTGTGATAAGCAGTGCAACAACGTCATTAATTGCAATTAGCAATATTGCCACGATCTAAAAGTTATATTGCTCCGCATCTATACGGCACGCACACCAGCAGTCCATCGTGTGTAGCGTGCATTCGTTAATCTGCTAACCACCACCGACCAGCAACATCATCATCATAATCACCATCGTTCAGCTCCACACCTAGCCGGTACACGCGGCCACTCATCGTCGCCCGGCTGCAGTAGATCCTTGATACATATAAGATAAGTTTTTGTTTCCTTCTTTTCTGAATACAAGAAGCGTAATTTTATAGTGTGTGTGAGTGTGGGGGAGAGTGTGTGAGAGAGTGTGCTTAGCTTTAGTTTGTTTTTCTGTGTTTAGTTATATATAGATTGCGTCAGTGGTTGAGCGTCATAAGCTCCCACGAACGAGCCATGGATGATTTATCGGAAGATGAATCATCTATGGCGCAAAATGATGGGGTAACTCTTAAAGTTACCCGATCACGTGCTTATCCAGATAGTTCAACTGGTCCATGGGTTGTCTATTTTCAGCCCAAATCGAAACCTCTGAATGTCTATCAAATTTCGGACGATCTGACCAAACGATTCTCGGCCGTGACCGAGATGATTAAAGTAAGACCGAATAAATTAAAGATAATTAAAGTAAGACCGAGATTGCTGTCTCCCAACACTTTACACTAGAATATAGAGTGTATATCTCCGCTCGGGGTATTGTAATTGAAGGTGTGGTCACCGAAACGAGTCTGACCCCTGAGATCCTGCTGAAGCGGGGGGTTGGTCGATTTAAGAACCCTCTGCTGTCACCAGTTAAGATACTGGATGTGCGCCAACAGTATCGACGAATAAGGACGAAACACACCGTCACACCGTCAGACTCGTTTCGCGTGGCCTTCTCTGGCTCAGTCCTCCCTCAATACGTCGAGTTGGGAAAACTTCGTCTACCTGTGCGATTGTTTATACCTCGGGTCATGATCTGTCAGGAATGCAAGCAGATGGGACATACGACCTCCAACTGCGGCAATAAGGCCCACTGCTCACAATGTGGGGACAGACATGAGGATGGCGCCTGCGCAGACAGCACATTAAAATGCGCATTCTGTAAGGGAAATCCTCATGCTCTCTTGTCGTGTCCGGCGTACAAGCAACGCGGGGAAAAATTAGAACGCTCGCTAAAACAGCGTTCCAGGCAATCTTTCGCCGAAATGGTGAAAAAAGTCTCACCATCACCCAATGTCAATACAAATCCATTTGCTCCTCTGTCAGATGACGAGTCTGACTTTGACTTGGTTGAAGAGGGAACATCAGTCAGTTTTCCGGAAGGTGCTTCACGAAAGCGAAGACGCGTTCACCCACGGAAAATTGCTGACCCGGAGCCCAAAACCAGCTTGCCCATTTCAAGGAAAGGTGGAAAAAAGGTTTCCGCAGTACTAACTACTCCCAGGACTTTCCATCTCTTCCGGGAACATCAAATACCCCTAGCGCCCCGGTTTTAGGAACAGAAGTTTCTTCTGCATCAGGACTGTTCTCATTTGATGACATTGTCGAAGGTATCTTCAAGTACCCCGAAATTCTGACCTTCTTAAAAGCATTGTTCTGGCAATGCTTCCGACAGTGAAGACTTTTTTTAAGCAATTGACAATTAAGTGGCCCCTCCTTGCAGCAATCATTTCCTTCGATGGATAATTTTCCAAAAGAGGTCGGGGATTTGATCACTGTTCTACGGTGGAATTGTCGAAGTCTGATTCCTAAATTGGAATCTTTCAAATTTTTAGCTCACAATACCGGTTGTGATGCATTCGCTCTTTTGGCTCTCCTCCGAAATCAATCTTCCTGGAACTAAGCATTGTATCGGATGATTGGAGACGGGTGAGAGTTATTGCCATTCAAAAACCTGATAAGCACGCGTCCGACCACAACTCCTATCGAGCCATTGCAATGTTATCCTGTATTCGAAAGTTGTTGGAGAAAATGATCCTCTTTCGTCTGGACAAATGGGTTGAGACGAATAACCTGCTTTCAGATACTCAATCTGGTTTCCGTAGGGGTAAGGGAACGAACGTCTGTCTCGCGTTGCTGTCCACAGATATTCAGTTCTCTTTGTCTTTTTAGATATTCAGTTAGCTTTTGCTAAAAAAGAGCAAATGGCTTCTGTATTCTTGGACATAGAGGGGGCTTTTGATTCAGTATCTGTTGAAGTTCTTTCAGATAAACTCCACGCTTGTGGCTTTTCACCATTAATGAATAATTTTTGTACAATTTGCTGTCAGAGAAACATATGAGCTTCTCTCATGGAACCTCTACAGCTTCACGATTTAGCTACATGGGCTCCCCAGGGACTCGCGTTTAAGCCTCCTTTTATATAATTTTTATGTCAAAGACATTGACGGTTGTCTAAGTGACAACTGTACGCTGACACAACTTGCAGATGACGGCGTAGTGTCTGTCACGGGATCCAATGGGGTCGATCTGTAAGGACCCTTACAGGATACCTTAGACAATTTGTCTACTTGAGCTAGGTATCGAATTCTCTACGGAGAAAACTGAGTTGGTAGTTTTTTCTAGGAACATAACCCTGCACAACCGAAGCTTCAAATTTTGGGTACACCGATAACTCATTCCATGTCATTTAAATATCTTGGGGTCTGGTTCGATTCAAAGTGCACCTGGATATCCCATATTGAGTATGTGAAGCGAAAGTGCCAGCCAAGGATCAACTTTCTCTGCACAATTACCGGGACCTGGTAGGGAGCAAATCCGCAAGATCTTCTAACGTTGTACCGGACAACGATTTTGTCGATTATAGAGTACGGTAGTTTTTGTTTTCAGTCAGCAGCACGGTCGCACATCATCAAACTGGAACGTATTCAGTATCGGTGTTTTCGTATCGCGTTAGGTTGCATGCACTCGGCTCACACCATGAGTCTTGAAGTGCTGGCTGGCATGTTGCCACTCTCGGATCGGTTTTCAGAATTATCTCTCCGACTCCTCACCAGATGTGAAGTTATGAACCCCCAGGTGATCGAAAATTGTTGCCTCATTAACACCGGATCAGTACTTCATTTTCACGGATAGTCTTAGTTCTATAGAGGCTATTCGCTCATTGAGGCCGGTAAAGCACTCCTCATATTTTCTCATAAAAATACAGGAGCTTCTTAGTGCTTTATCTTCGCGTTATTTTATCATCACCTTTGTATGGGTCCCATCTCATTGTTCAATTCCGGGCAATGAGAAAGCGGACTCGCCTGCAAAGGTGGGCGCTATGGAAGGCGACATTAATGATCGACAAATCGCCTTCAACGAATTTTTTACTATTTTTCGTCAACAGTCACTCGTTAGCTGGCAGTATAAATGGAGTAAAGGAGATTTGGGGCGATGGCAATATTCTATCATCCCAAAGGTGTCGAAGAAATCTTCGTTTAGGGGGATGGATGTGGGTGGAGACTTCATTCATGTCATGTCTCGCCTCATGTCCAGTCATTACTCTTTGAACGCTCATTTATACCGGGTTGAGCTGAGCGACTGCAATCTCTGTGAGTGTAGACAAGGCTATCAGGACGCAGATCACGTTGTTTGGTCTTGTGCTGAGCATCGTGGAGTCAGATCTGAACTTTATGATTCCCTTCGGGCTCGAGGTAGACAAACTCAATGTGCCAATTCGAGATATTTGGCTGTACGTGATATGGAGTACATGAAACTAATTTATGTGTTCTCGACTAACATTAGCCTTAGATTGTAGTTAGTTTAACCTGTATGTTAACTTGAAGTTTTTTATCTGTGTATGTTTTTTTTTCGAAAAATGTTCAATTAAAAAACCATAAATTGTATAGTTATAAGTGTTTAGATAAACCATACTTTAAATTCCCACCCTCTTTCCCATCTGTAATTTGTAATTCCTATTAAACTCGAGACGGCCGCGAGTAATCGGTTCTATCCCCCTAACTTAAGTTTTAAGATAAATGATGTAAAAAATATGAAAATTTGGCTCTGTAAAGTTGATTCGATTGAACCCTCTACAAATAAATGATTAATTAAAAAAAGTAAACTAGATTTTAAAGGAAAATACCACTGTGCCAAAGTGAATTTTGATTCGGGTCAATTAATCGGTGCAAGAAGAGTGTATCAGACGTAGATATCATAGTGCTGTTGTTTTTCTCACCAGTCGCTTTTTGATGAGTTTGCCTGGAAATGTCACAGCGATGTCACGCAACACGATAAAAGCTCACATGCAACCACCATGCAGCTCATCACGGTGAGCTGTTGAGTTGTGAAGTGGAGCAAAAGGAAGAAGGCAAATGTGTATTTTGACAGTTCTAATAAGACCAAAAACAAGCTGATGGGAAAAAAGTGATGTGCTTGAAACAGTGCGCTTTTGTAGTTGTTAGTAATTTTTATTTATTATATTACGTTACGTTTTTATTTATTATATTACTCAAAATGGTTGATGTTAGCTATTTTTTGTAGAAAATCTAAGAGCAAGTTAAGAGAGACGGAGAGTGTACGCGGCCAGATGGATTCTTCTTCGACGAATGTACCATTGGGTGGTGGTTAGTAAAATACCGGTGAAGTGGAGTGAAGTGAATTATGTTGCTCTCAGTAAAAATGATGTTCTATGCTATGCGTTGTTGTTATCGTTGTTATTCTTGCTATGATCCAATGATTATACTTAAAACTATCAAGGTTAGTTGTTTTTATTGATTCATTATTCAATCGGTTGTGAGAATCATAACTATCATATTTTACAGGTGCGTATCAGTGTTTATACGAACGAAGAGTTACAAGATGTGTGCTAGAAATGAAGGAATGAACACAAAATCACTACGATGAAACCTGTCATAGTTATTGTGAATTGTGAAAATATGGACCATAAGAAAGATTAGAATACGGATAGCATGACGGCGACGTGATTCGCCTACGAACCAGTGCCAACCGCTGAATTAAAGTATTCTTCTTCAAGGTGATGGAATTTCAGTTGCCGCACTGATTTAGTATGTTACTTGAGAGGACGCAACCGAAGTCAAATCAATGTGTAATGTCTTCATGACAAATTATGCAAAAAAGTAGTAGTAACTATGGAAATAAACTGAGAAACTTTAATATTTCTTTTAACTAATCATGTTTTGTGTTCTTGCATGAAGCACGTAATCAATTATAATGTTTGAAAATTGGAAATATCCTTCTTATAAACATGCAACCCTAGGAGTGGACAGAAATTTCTGCTAGAACCATAGATGCGAAGAGAATAAGCTAGGCAGGTTTTAAAAAATGAATAGAAATCGTTTTGAAATTGAGCGTAGGGCTTCTGTTAGGCAGTGTTTCAAAGCAAACGTATACATTTATGCCACACATCTCCATGCGGGGTAGGTCAAGGCAGGAACAAATTCGCCACCTTGTTATTAATATTTCTACTGGAATGGCATTAAACATTCCAAAGTGAACTCACTGCTCATATTCGTTTCGCAAATTTTATATAAATTTTGATCGAACTTCCGGATCGGCCTTTAATCATCTATACATCTATAAATGTACAAACAAAAACTATATTTCTTTTTACTTTGCATGTGAACATTTCTTAGGCTCAAAATTTGTAGCCAATCAAATAAATCTAGTTAAAACAATCGCCAATTCTGTTTGCTTGGTTTACATTGAACAAAAATGTAACTCTTGGATTAACTCCATAGGTATCGTTTCCCAAAAAAAAAAAACATTTGCTCGGATTTACAATTTGCCTAAGCATGAGCATGATTGACGGCCCACGCATGCAATTCCGTTATTGCCAGATCAGCTGTATTTACACAAAGAACCAACAGATGATGTTTGGGACTAACATACATCTTCAATGTTTAAAAACTGGTGACCCATTATAAAGCAATACCGACGCCGGCTGTGCCCGAATGCTGGTCGAGTAGGGAATGGGAAGGAATGTGTTGACATGATACTAGCTTTGGAGGAAGCCGAGCCCAAGTAACATTGCCAAAACCATCCAGCTGTATTAAGTTTAACTAAAGTTTTATGAAAGCCACTAGACATCAATTCGGTTTTAGTATGGCAGCAAGAGATGCCAACAGGTTTCAAATGTTAGTCAGGTTTATAAGTACCTACACAGCTTTTTTTACAACAATCTTAAAACCTTGACTTCTAAAATTCCTGTTACTCCTATCAAAAGTTTTATTTTGACTTTGTAAACTCATAAAATGCTGTTTTGAAATGCCGTTTTAGGACTCATTCATATTATATTATTATGGTCAGTTGAAAAAGCATTTTAAAACCATTTTGTCTCCAGTAAATGCATTAAACGGCTAATTGGCATTGAGAAAAGCTACCAAGCGACCAGATAGTTTTATAGTAGCCATTGCTAAGATAAATTGGCTTTTTGGCAAAATAAATACAACAAATTTTAAATGTAATAGAATTAAACTGTAGATTTGAGACAAATTTTAGTATTCGTTCAAATAACCTTATTGAATTCCATCAATTTTCAGAAGTTTCTTGATTAATTTATCGGATCTATTTCTTTCAATTTTGTTTGTGTTGTTGTAAACATGCATAATTTCCGAGGCGCATTAATTTTCAGCTCGTATCGTGCCAATATTCACCATAAAATTAAATGCGCATATGATTTGGAGCATGATACGCTATAAAAAACACTCAATTTGTTTCATATATTTTTCTATCAAACATTATTTCCCGCAACGCTTTTTTCTTAGCCATTATTTACTGTTGAATGAATCAGAAGAGCAGAGAATCGAACAAAGCAGAAAAAAAAACAACCACAATATCGCCGTGAAGTTTGACAGCTGTGGCCATTCGGCCCTATTCTGGTTTTGATGGCGGCCAATAGGTTTAATGATGGTTCTCAAGTGGTCATAACATCTTTCACTAGAACATTTTCAAAATCTTTGTGGTCTTGGAAAGGTTTTATTAATTTGTTTTCACAACCGTCTATAGAGTGGGCCACTTTGTACACATTTCGGCTTTAAAGATGCATAGAGGAGGTGTTGGTGGACAAAACAGTTTTGAATGTAGTTTCATCAACATAGCCGGGAGGAGTGCTGTACGGCTGGAATAGAACTGAAATTGTTACTTGGGGAGAAATCCTCTGCACTTCCACGAGAAATCTCTAAGATGTTGGATAGTTGGGGAAAGGTTAGCAGTCACTTTTTCCACTGCTACTACGTCGGACTGAAAAATATCACCAATCGACTCCGAACGACCGTAACTTTATACTTTCAATCCTTTAACCCAATTTTCGCGGGTTTTCAGCGTTAAAATTTCACTTCATCGAGAACCGTGATTCTAGACTTCAGTTTTTTTCGATTCCTCCTCTTGCTAATAATCATCGATTTATTCGCGACAAAGTGGAAAAACACTTAAACTTCATAATTTATGTCTTTGTGTCACAATACTACCACTAATTCAACATTTGCTCGGATTTATAATTTGCCGAGAAACTAATAAACTTGTGATTTTATATAATGTATAAAATATATTTCAATATATACAGAATAAATAAACAAAATTTACAAATTAATTGAACAAATTTATTCAATATTATTATTATGAGTTATTTTATATAAATGATCATGTTTCAACAAATTATTTATTATAGTTAGCCGTATATATTTTATACATGTAGCAAGGGCTTAAGATTTTTATAACCCGAATTAAGAGGTTATGTATAGTGGGACACATTCCATTTTTTCCCAAGATTTTTCCTTCGTTCTACAGTTTGAAAAATAATTTTTAATCCAAACGAAACTAAGATAAACTCAAATATGATTGGAGCAAAGCCTACCGAGATGTTTACTCCAAGTTGATTTCAAATTTAGTTTATTTTGATTTTGTCTTTAGTTCCCACTATCATGCGTGAGTGTGTACGAAAACAATAAATTTATTTCAGAACACGCACACTCTCAAATATATGTGCAATAAAAGATGTGTATCAAACTCATGAATAATGTGTCACGGTTGCACGATATGATACAAAAACTGACAGCGCAACTCATCAAATTCAGTCACCAAAGGCAATTGGTGAATTTAACAACACAGCTCATGTTACTACTGGAAGGTTTCTGACACGTCGGCGACGGCCGCCTTGATGTGAAAAGTGACGACGACAGCAGTTGCGAGGTCAGCAGGACTTGGCCATCTAGGACATCGAAGAGAGCTGGTTTGCAGCAACAAATAATTTCAGTCTGCATTGTGCTCTCATGCCGTGCGGTTCTATTTCTATTTGCTGAAGGAAGTGCTATTGCTACCCAACGCTACAACAAATTTTAAACAGCACTTTTCAGTGCTAAATACTACCCAACATTTTTTGATTTCCTCTTATTCCTTTTCGATCCTTGTTAGGCCCTTCGGGTAACCCGGCTTGGATATCGCATTGGAAAATTCCTCTTCGGTCCATCGGATTCTTATAGTTATCTGCTTGGACGACGATTTGGAGCAAATTATCAGCAAATAAAAGAAAACGTAGAGGGCAACCTACTGATTTGCCTTCAAATCAAATCAATGCGAGTAATCAATTTGATATGCTCACAGATGATGAGAGTGATCCATCATCAAACCAAAATTCCAATAAACTTTCTCGATTGAGAAAGGAAAAAGTTCCCCCTATTGTGGTGACAATTTCGGATTTCCATGCTTTTCGCAAGGAAATCTTAACATTTGTTGAAGGTGTGAAATATTCCCTTCAAATTTCCACCTCGAATGCCGTTTGCGTGCAGAAACCTTGGACAGATTCAAACGTCTTCTAGAGTATCTTACTCAGAAGCAACTATAACTTTTTTCACATATGACACCAAAGCTGAGCGTCTATTCAAGGTTGTCTTGAAAGGTCTGCCCAGTGGTGAATCTGTGGAAGAAATTAGAACTGAGTTGATAAAATTACTTGGAACAAGCCCAGTCCAAGTAATTAAAATGAAAACGAAATCCGGCCTGGCGATTCTCGCAAAGGGATTTCAAACGATTTCTTCTTAGTTCACTTCAAGTCAAGTGAACTTAATAACCTCTAAGGCTTTAGAAAAAGCAAGCCTTTTGCTCCATGTCGTAGTGAAGTGGGAACATTTCAAGAAGCGTGGAGCAAACTTCAAAGCCTCACCCAGTGCCGTAAGTGCCAGGGATGGGGTCACGGGACAAAGCATTGCCATATGGTTGGTAAATGCATGAATTGTGGTGATTCCTCACACACAAAGGACAACTGTCCTGTAAAGGAAGATCCTAAAAAATTTAAATGTTCGAATTGTGGTGAAAACCATAAATCAAATTTTGGGAATGCAAGACTCGCAAAGCAATTTTGCAGTCGCGCACTAAACGACAGGTAGGAAACAATATACGTTCCCGACCAGCTACTACCCATTTTGCAGCTGTTAACATCGATCAGTCAAGCACAAATTCCTACCAAACCGTCGGTAGAAACAGTGGACAGGGTTTTCCATCCGCAACTTCAAACGATCAACGACCAGCAAATACTATTTCGATACCTGCAGGTACCAGCAGGGCTCATTCTGCAAACCCTACATTCTTACCTAACCGTGTTGTTAACAATGTTCAACATGTAAATGGACCTACCTATGCTTCCGTTGCAGCGGGTAGGAACCAAAACCAAAATTCCCACGGAACTTCTAACCAAAATTCCCACGGGACTTCTGATGAATTTGATTTTGGTAGCATATCCGCTCCTAAATTAGAATTTTTACAGCAATCGTTACTCGATATGATAACCGATATGCTAAAAACTAATTCTACGTTTGATACTATTCAAACTGGTATTAAATTTGCCAATAATATTGTCATGACATTGAAATTCAGTAATGGATTTTAAGTCATTAAATATTTTGAATTGGAATGCTCGATCCATCAGAGATAACGAGGACGAGCTATTTAATTTTTTAAGAGTTCATAACGTGCACATTGCTGTTATAACTGAGACTTATCTCAAACCTGCCCATAAGGTCAAAAGAGATCCAAATTATTTTGTCTACCGCAATGATCGCCTTAATGGAGCTGGTGGTAGCGTTGCCATCATTGTCCATAGGCGAATCAAACATTACATTCTTTCTTCATTTGAAACTTTGGGGGTTTCAGTTGAAACAAAATTTGGCCAATTTACTTTTATAGCTGCCTATTTGCCTTTCCAATGCACTGGCCAGCAAAAGAACTGGCTCAAGCGTGACCTTCAGAAACTTACCCGTCATAGGTCTAAATTCTTCGTTATTGGTGATTTCAATGCAAAACACCGCTCATGGAATAATTCTCAAAGCAATGCCAATGGTAATATACTATTTGACCATTGTTCTGCAGGCTATTACACAATACAATACCCAAACAGTCCAACTTGCTTTTCTTCAGTCAGAAATCCCTCAACTATTGATTTGGTCCTAGCTGATTCATGTCAACTTTGTAGTCAATTGATTACCCATGCTGATTTTGGTTCTGATCACCTTTAAAATATCTCAAGAAATCATTTCTAATTCCATCAGTTCTACTTTCAACTACCATAGAGCTGATTGGGATCAATATCGAACATTTATGGAATACAACTTTGATCCTAATGTTCCATTGCAAACAAGAAATGAAATTAATAATGCTCTTGAATCTCTGACTTTTTCAATAGTTAGAGCAAGAGCAGCTTCAGTGCCTAAATGCGAGGTTAAATTCGATTCAGTTATAATTGATGACAATCTTCAGCTCTTGATTTGGCTGAAAAATGTACGTAGGCGTCAATATCAACGAACACGTGATCCCGTTATGAAAGCCATATGGCGAGATTTACAAAAGCAAATTAAAAAAACGCTTCTCTGCCCTGAGGAACAAAATTTTGAAGATAATGTGTCAAAATTAGATTCGAGTTCCAAACATTTCTGGAAACTCTCTAAAATCTTGAAAAAACCTCAAAAGCCTATACCAGCACTTAAGGAAGGTGATAAAATTTTGCTCACAAATGCGGAAAAAGCTCAAAAACTTACATTAATTGTTATGTTATGTATGCTCAGTGCGTGGAGTAACGATTATGATGTAGAAGGAGATGTTCGCTCATCACCATCAGGCACCAAGAGTGAAAAACTTGTTAAGCAGTTTGAGAGCTCCCATAATTTCAGTTTGGGACTTACTAGTCCTATTGAGGAATCGGTTTCCAGGGAGTATCTGAATATTTTCTCCCAAGAAAATATTTTTGATGATTCTTGGGGAACCGATTTGGATGAAGTTGGAAGTTTGGATGAACTATAACTAAAAAAAAATCAAAATATGAAAGCACCAGGTGCTGATGGAATTTTCTATATCCTCATCAAAAAACTCCCGGAGAGTACTTTGTCTTTCTTGGTAAAACTATTTAACAGATGTTTTCATCTAGCATACTTTCCAAATAAACGGACACAGTTTGGATTTCGCCATGGGCATTCAACTACGCATCAACTTTTGAGAGTAACAAATTTAATTCGTTCAAACAAAGCTGTAGGCTGCTCCACTGGAGTTGCTCTTCTAGACATAGAAAAAACATTCGACAGTGTTTGGCATGAAGGTTTGATTGCGAAACTGAAAAAGTTCAATTTTCCGCTTTATATCATGAAATTAGTTCAAAACTACTTAACTGATAGAACTTTGCAAGTAAATTATCAGAATTCTAAATCTGTTCAATTGCCCATTAGAGCTGGTGTTCCTCAAGGTAGCATACTTGGGCCAATACTATATAACATTTTCACTTCAGATCTCCCTGATTTACCTCAGGGGTGTCAAAAATTTTGCTTTGCTGATGACACAGGCATTTCCGCTAAAGGAAAAAGTCTTCGTGTTATATCCAGGAGGCTACAAAAATGCTTGGATATTTTTACAGATTATAATGGAAGATTTCTCCTAATGCTTCCAAAACTCCACCTCTAATATTCCCACACAAGCCTAGAGCTGCATTTTTGAAGTTATAGTCATATGGTCACTATGAACGGAGTTCCAATTTCTTGGTCAAGTCAAGTAAAATATCTTGGACTGATACTTGATCAAAAATTAACTTTTAAAGATCACATTGAGGTCATTCAAGCCAAATGTAATAAGATGTTTGTATCCTCTTATAAACAGAAAATTCAAACTTTGTTTAAAGAACAAACTTCTAATATACAAACAAATTTTTAGACCGGCCATGCTTTATGCTGTGCCAATTATGTCTAGTTTTTGTGCAACTAGGAAAAAAGCACTTCAAAGGATTCAGAACAAAGTTCTGAAAATGATTTTAAAACTGCCACCTTGGTTCAGTACTATTGAATTACATAGAATTTCAAACGTTGAGACTCTAGAAGAAATGTCCAACAAAATAATTCATAATTTTAGACAAAAATCATTGCAATCTTCAATTGCAATGATCAATTCTCTCTATAGATAAGAACTAGTTTTAAGAAATCAACTGTAATTCTGACACATGCAGGCAAAATAAACCCTGTTAAAAATTCTGAATAGACAAAGTAAAAATAATATTAACATAATTACAGGGCTGGTAGCGGATTTATGGATAAATAATAGTGACTTTAGTGACTAAAATAATAAAAATAGTGACCAAATAGTGACCAAAAAGTGACCAAATAGTGACTAAAAAGTGATTTCCAAATTTTTGTATTTTTTTAATTTTTTATACATTTGCTGTTTAAGTACAGTAAAAATGAACTAAGTGATCACCCGCGTTTGCAAAAATGAATAAGACTGCAGCCCAGTATGACTTTTTGGGTTTTTTTTTTCGAAAAAAAAGCCTGTAATCAAGCAACTTTTTTCTCTCCAAGGCCTCCTGCACTTGGTCCGCAGTTCGTTTTTGCAAAGACAGGTCTATACGCACGGTTGAAACGCGGCTGAAAGCATGGCCTGTGCTAGACTTACTTCTGACATCTCTTGCTTCTCAATTCCTTTTTTGAACCGTTGCCATGTGAAGCTGTTTTCACCACCTTAATCGTCTGAGGGTATTTAGACTCACCTATAGCCGTTTTCTTAGTAAACAACTGGTTCCAATACTCCTCAATTTCGGTACTATGTACTTAAGGTCAGCACCTAGCATTTTAACAAGTTTCATTCCTCAATAAGAAGATCATAGTTGACCTGAATCGGAAGTAACTTGGTGATTTTCATAACATACTTGGAGCTTTCACTGCATGTAACGGATGGTGACGACCTAGAACATCCTGAATATTAAGAAGTTCAGGAAGAAAACATAAATGCCTTATTAAAAGTGTAAGGCGTTGTTTTAGAATGTTATCATATGCATACGTATTATTAAATTCTCGTTGATAAATGTTATATATTTTTGTACCTTTCTGATAGGTTCTAGGTCTTCCAAAATGTACTTGAGTTCAAAGTTCAGATCTACATTTGCTTTTAGGGCTATATAAGGATATAATTTGTATTCAAACATATTGAATGAACCTTTTGGAAGGTCAACCGTCATTATTTGATAGCTTTCATGATCTTCTAGGTCATCCAAACTGTCCTTGAGTTCAGAACTTAAGATCTACAGTAGTAACTACAGTTTTTACGACTATACAAAGTTACGCTACGTATTCAACCTATATTCAGTAAATATTTTCGAACGTGAAAAAACATCTTGAGATAAACGGGGATGATGTAGGTCATCCAAACTGTCCTTGAGTTCATATCATATGATCTATAGTTGTAAAAGTAGGTGTTTAGAGTGTGCAAATACGTATTTAACAATAATTATTGAATAGCGTGGTAGGCCAGAATACACAATGCGACAACCTAGGAATATTCTAGGTACACCAAACTATCCTTATGTTCAAAACATAAAATCTACAGTTATAACAGTAGTTTTTTGAGCTTTATATGGTGACCATCTGTATTCAAACATATTGAATGAACCTTTAGGAAGGTCAACAGTCATTATTCTATAACTTTGAGATCGTCTAGGTAATCCAAACCGTCCTAGAGTTCAGAACTTGAAATCTACGATAGTAACAATAGTTTTTGGGCTACACAAACTGCATTCAGTGAATATTTTCGAACTTAAAAATACACAATAAGATAATCTTGGGATGGTCAAGGTCATCCAAACTGTCTTGGCATTCAGAACTTAAGATTTACAGTTATAACAGTAAATTTGAGGCAATACAAAGTTACAAAAAATATTCAAACATATTCAATTAATATTCTTCAAGACAAACACATTATGAAACAGTATGACATGTTCCAGGTAATTGAAACTATCCTTTAGATCAGAACATAGGACCTACGACAGTTGTAACAAAAGCTTTCTGGGTTTTTGCAAAGCTTCGACGTGTATTGAAACATATCCATTGAATATTTTGGAAGAACAACAGACATTATGAGATAATCTTCGGATGTTCTAGGTTATCCTAACTTTCCTGGAATTCAAAACATAAAATCTACATCCAGCTGTAGATTTTAAGTTTTGAATTGTAGATTAAAATCTACTGCTTTTGGACTGAAGTAATTTTTTTAAAGGTCATCAAATAATGAGATATCTTGGGATATTCTAGGTCATCAAAACTGCCCTTGAGTTCAGAATTTAGGATCTATAGTCGTAAAGTTAGCTTTATAATCTATGAAAAGTAACGATATGCATTCAAACACATTCAATGAAGCTACTGTAAGCTCACCAGTCACTCTTAAATTATCTGGGGATGTTCAGGTTTATAAAAACTGACCTTGAGTTCAGAACTTAAGATATACGGTAGTAACCGTAGCCTTTTGAGCTATACAAAGCTACGATAAATATTCAAACATATTCAATTAATATTCTAGAACGTCCACAGACATCATAGGATACCCAAGTAACCACGAGGCTGTAATAGCATGCATATATCGGGCATATGCATTACGTCTAGTGCATCATTGAAGTTAGATTAAAGCTGAAAAGGGCCCCACTAAGATCAAACAAATGCTATATCTTTTGTAATGCCATAAGACATTGCTAAAGTAGCATTATTGCATTGGTAATGCATCACTACATTCTTAAGCTAATCTAACGCTTCATTACTTGACAACTGTTGAATTGATGCGATCCCGCATTACCGATGCTAATTTTGGGTTGAATAAGTGCAATAATGTAATGCTTGTTGTTACTTGGGTAAGCTTGTTAGTCTCAGGTCATTCAAACTGTCCTTCAAATCTTAAGGTCTACAATCGTAACAATAACTTTATGGACTGTACAAAGTTAAGTTAGATTAAGTTAACTTAGGATTATGTCATAATGTAAATTGGTCTTCCAGGACATTCAGGCGGGACAGCGTTTGCCAGGGCATCTAGATTTTTGGTGTATATTTCTCGACATTATATAGTGCGACCAGATCGCATAATTTGGTTGCCTATTGTACAATAGGTACAAGTAGTTTTTTTTAACTTTTCACAATCAGCGGTAAAAAAATAGTGACTTTAGTGACCATTTTCCGAAAAATAGTGACTTTAGTGACTTTTGGATGCAAATAGTGACTTTTTAGTGACTAGGCTCAAAATAGTGACCAAGTCACTAAAAAGTGACCTGCTACCAGCCCTGTAATTAGATATTAATGATAGCATATAAGGTTGAAATGTTAATTACTTAGCAGGATCACCTAGGATAATATATTAATGTAAAATAATGTAAAATTTGGAATAATTAAAGAGCTAAAAAAAAAATAACCTAAATAGATGTACAGTCAACCCCAAATTAATTGCCCACTTTTCTCATGAACACGCTTCATCTCTGAAGTCATTGAAAAACTCATTATATCGTATTCATATATTTTTCTAAGCATGATAATATTATTATTTTAAAGATGCATGTGTATTTTTGCAATGGATAATACACATTTTTGCAAAATAATTTTTTTGACCATACGTGGTGTAAATTTGGTGTGTCATAATAAAGTGCCCAATTGAAAATATATTATGTGTATGTAATTTTTACATCCAAACGCTTTTTTTGACGTTTCCAAGTGTTTGTTGATCTTCTTACGGATTTCAGTTGTCGGTCAAAACGATTCAGTGCGAGTTATCTAAATAACCATGGATAATACGGTGGCAAGCAAAACTATTCCATTTATTAGCAAAGTCAACAAAGCGAAACGACTCAAATTTACTCTGGAACATGCTGATAAACCTTCAGAATATTGGAAGACTGTTTTGTGGACTGATGAGTCCAAATTCGAGTTGTTCAATAGCAATAAACGAGCTCGTGTATGGCGTAGACCTGGAGAGGCGCTTCATGATCAACATATCCAGGGCACAGTTAGGCATGGTGGAAGGAACGTGATGGTGTGGGGGTGTTTTTCTTGGGCGGGTGTTGAGCTTTGGTAAAAATCGATGGTGTTATGACAGCAGATTCCTACATCGACATATTGCGTGAGCATTTGGAGGTTTCGCTGGTTAAAACTGGGCTGGAAAACAAATTTGTGTTCCAGCAAGACAATGACCCAAAACATACCGCGAAGAAGTCAAAGGCATTCTTCCGTTCCTGCCGTATTAAACCTATGGAATGGCCACAACAGAGTCCAGATCTGAACCCAATAGAGAATCTGTGGGCCATCTTGGATTCACGAGTTGATAAGACAGGAGTTACCAACAAACATAACTATTTTCAAGCTCTTGAGAACGCCTGGGAAGATCTTGACCCACAACGAATGAAGAATCTGGTGGAGAGTATGCCGAAACCTTTGCAAAAACTGTTGAAGGCCAAGGGAGGACACATCAACTACTGATCACTCAACAGACTGGATCTACAACTTGATTTTTTTTAAAGAAAATAAGAAATGGGCACTTTATTTTGACATGCATTATTTCTACTATAGTTTGATCTTTCTTGAAGAAAAAATTGAATTTGCAGGACAAGTGTTTTTTTATGTACCAGACAAGAAAAGAACATAATAAATATGCCATCAAAACAACAAAACTTAGAATCTTTCACTTATTTTACAGTTTGCTGCACAAAAAGGAGAAACTGGGGTAAGTGGGCACTTTTTTCTGGCGGTGACTGTACATTCATGATGCTAATCTCAAGACCCTTAATATCTGCAAAGTTGCGGTCTCCAGCAAAGTTGTTCAGAAGGTTAATGGCATTCAAAAGGTTTTGTTTGGAATCTTACCGCTAGGTGGCGCTAGTGAGCATGGAACATTGAGCATTTTCAATTTGTTCTATCTCGTGTTTCTGATAAGATAGAAAGCTCGAGTCTTTACAGAAGGGGCTATTTGGGCCGGATTTACTTCGTATCCAAGTGATTCACGACTAACTCACCTCAATTCAAATGATTTAGGACTGCCTGGCTTCTCATTCAAGTGATTATACCTGCTTTAGGTCGGATTCATTTCGTATTCTAGTCATTCCGGTATGATTAACTTAATATTCGAGTAATTCAGGACTGACTCACATCACATATAAATGATTCAGGTCTGGTTTACTTCACATTGAAATGATTTAGGCCTGATTTACTTGATGTTCAAGTGATACAGGCAAGGTTGCGGATTATCGCAAACATTCTTCATTCACCACGTTTGCTCTTCGTCACAGAGTCGAAGCAGCAGTGAACATACACTCAAACCATCGACCCCGATCGGTCATGCAAACGGAGTAAAATCGATTATTATTTCGTCTCTTCCATCTTCTTCGCCATTCGCTGTGCTACCACTTGACATATTCAAGCTTAGGGCACTCACTCTACATATTCTTTTTGCACGATTCATAGGAGCATTCTTCGGAGGCGATCCCGTTCGGTAGCGATGCACCCAATTAAATATTCTTCATGAAGAATAAGCTGCTACTTATTCTTCACGAATAATATTTTGTTGGTTGGTTGAGATCGAATACTTAGGTAGCTTAGCTATGAAGGATGGTGAAATCGAATATTTTTTGTGCCCATCTGCATCTGTTTCAATCATTACCGTTCCTCATGATGACGAACAACTTTCCTGGTTCGCGTCGAAGAATAAACTAAACGCGTTGGATCTTCATTCTTCATTCTTCATGAAGATCAACGCGTGTGAAGAAGAGCGACAAGACCGAAGAACAATCGGGTCAATCGAACCACTCTTCTAGTCACGATGTGAGCGAGTCAGAGCCGAAGAGCACGAAGAACGAAGTTTTACGTTTTGCATTGCCACTCATATTCTTCTCAACCGGGCTACTCACCGCAGTATGCTTTTACGTTGGTATGCTCTTCATTAGAGAAGAGTGGTTATATATCGCTGCGTCGAAGATCTCCACACACGATGAGCGAATAAGGGAAAAATAATGCGAATATCAGCAAGCTTGGATACAGGATTTACTCACCTCAAATTCAAGTGATTTAGGACAGACGGACTTTTCATTGAAGTGTTTCAGGTTTGATTCACTTCATATTCAAGTGATTCAGGAAGGACTCACCCCAAACACAACTGATTTAGTTAGCACTGTATCACCACACATCCAAGTAATTTATGTCTGGTTCATTTCATGTTCATGCGATTCAAGGCTGATCAAAGATTAAATACAGCTGCTGAGCAGTCATTCTTTTGATCAACTCATAACAAGCTCTTTTAATCAATAGCTTTCGCACTGTTTCTTTATTTGATCACAATGGGACTAAAAACTCAGTTGGCGGTCTATGTACACTCAGAGGACTCGGAGCGTAGACTTGAAAGGGATTTCTTCTTCACCGATCTCGGCAGAATTCTTTTTCGAGCGGTGTTTTCCTGAGCATACGTGTGAAAATTGGCAGTTTTGTGGTGACAGTTCGAATCCAACTGATGCTGCCCACGCATGCACAGATTCGATGGCGCTTTGGAGTTTTCTGCGGATCAAGGTAGGCTTATGTCCTGCGACGACAATAATTATGTCTTATCCGCAAAGACGAAAATGAAGACGCCTTTTGGTAAACATGAAAAGACTCCATTCATGGGTAACCGCTAACACGGAGCCTTGGGGAACGCCGGTTTCCTCTGGGAAAGCGTTTGACTTTGTATTTCCGATACATACCTGGAAGGTTCTGTTCGTGAGGAAGTTACGGATAAAAGTAAAGGTGTGACCGCCGATGCCCCAGCTGGCCAGGCTAGCCAGTACTCCAGGAGTCCAAGTGCGGTTGTACGCCTTCGAAAGGTCCAGCGTGGCCAAGTCCACGTGGAGGCCATTCTCGAGGGCGTCGTCCAGAACTTGCGAAGTCAAGAGTTGCGAAGTAAGTGCTTGTGCCACATCCTTGGAAAAAGGCATGTTGGCGGTGATCGAGCAGTTCATTGTCCCGGATGAATTGAGTTAATCTTCGACTCACCATTCCTTCCATGGTCTTGCTGAGCAACTGGTCAAGGAGATAGGGCGGTATCCACTCGGTTCAATCCAAACTGAATCCTTCTTAGGGATGGGAATGACGAGGCTCTGTCTCAACTGAGTGGGAAAGGTTCCATTTGCCCAAATTCGGTTATAATGTTTCAGCAAGATCCTTCTTCCGATGGGTGGTAGGTGACGAAGAAGTGGATACCCAATGTCGTCAGGTCCAGCTGATTTTCCTTTCCCGCTAGCTACCGCGAAGGACAATTCGGCAGGAGAGAAAGGTTTGTTTAATGGATCACCAAGCATAGTATTCGGGGGTTGGATGGAATCAATGGTGACCGAGGAAGCATTGAGCCGAGTAAACTCGTTGTTGTAACCGTTGCGAGCGCTGAGTTTCGCAAAGGAGTCACCGAGGATGTTAGCAATTTCTAGTGGGTCCCTATTGATGCCGTATTCAGCATTGATGGTAATTCCGTTGGTCCTGCGTTTCCCTTGTAATGCATTTACACTTCTCCACAGTTTGGAAGTTGTACTATCGCTGCTTATTTCGTTCAGAAAGTCGTCCCATGTTTTACGTTTTGCGGAACGGATTGTGTCCCGGCAGGCATTACGTTTTAACCAATATTCGAGCTACGCTCGGCTTTGGGGGTTCGTTTCAATCTCCTGAGGGCCTTTCTCCTCGACTTGATAGAGTCCTTTGTTTCTGGAGACCACCACCTTAGCGCTCGGCGTCCAGCGGTTGGACTTGTTCTGGGAATAGCTTCTGAGGCTGCATCAAAGATGGTGCTGATGAAATCTTCGAATTGCATATCATCTTCGACTGGGCTAATGTTTTCAAAAAGTTTTCCAGTCGGCTAGCTCATATTGCCATCGGGGACGTCTGGTTGTTTCTGGTGCGGTAAAACTACAGTAAATTGATATTGGGTGGTGATCACTACCCAAAGGGTCGTCGGCAATCGACCACTGGAGGCGGCCGATGAGGTGATCGCTGGCGAAGGATACATCAATGGCGAAACTGATTTGCGGTCGCGTGAACGTGGGGGAGCCGTTGTTCAATACACGAAGATTACTCATTTGCGAGGCCCGGAGAATATTAGCGCCCTTGGCGTTACTTCTTCGTGATCCCCAACTGGTATGATGCGCGTTGAAGTCTCCCATGACTAGGTGGGGTGTGGGGATTTGGTCTAGGAATTTGCACAGCCGCTCCGAAGATTGTTACAATCTGGTGTTGGTACGTAAATGCTGACTACAGTTATCGGAAAAGGTACCTTGATTCTGGCTGCTACAGCGATCAGATCGGCTAGGAGGAGTAATATCGATGTAGGTTGACGATTTGTGAATTCCGAGTGCTGCAGACTAATAAGAGTTTACTCCGCCTTTCAGGATCCAGTTATATTGGCTCTGGAGACTGTTACACATTGTAGTGGTATCCGCCCTGTGAACCTCCTGAATTACAATTACGACAGGTGTAGAGTCTGCTATTATCAATTCCAGATCTGCGAGGTTATTAGAAAAGCCGTTCATATTTCCATTGCAGTGCTAGCGCTGAATGCTTAGTGTTGAGCGGCCTAGTGGCCGTTTTAGGGGGGACTGTTTAGACTTTTAGTAGCTCGCGGAGTCGTCTTAACTCGCGTATTGTTCTTGGGAGTGAACCCCAGCAGAGCTCCACCGACAGAAGTAGACGGCAGGGTATGAGCTTGATGACCCGACTACCTACGAAGAGATTCTGCGCCGACCAGACCGAGACCATTGGATTCGAGCAATGAACAATCAGCTGCAATCATAAAGCGAAACGAGGGTCCGATTCGGAAGCGGAGCGATTGCCACGATCCGATACCTCATGGGGCTTGCGATAAAGCATGCTCTAGATATCGACCAGATGGATGCTGTCATAGCGTTTTTGCAAGTGAAGTTCTGCGATGAGGAAATCTACATGCTTCAGCAACAGGGCGTAGATCAACGAAACGGCAAGGTATGCCGGTTGAAGAAAGCTTGATACAGTTGAGCCGAGCGCGGAATGCCAAATTCTAGACGAAATCGTCAAAAGGTCGAAAGTAACAATTGTAAAAAATGACTTAAAACGTAAATTTCCTGGAAATGCCAGGCTGCTAACGTCTATATTCATTACCGATGGGAAGGAAATAGCTCCCTGTATCTGTTTCTGGTGCTATTTTGTTTTTAGGAGCAAGCAGGTTTCAGAAAAATACGCTAGAAGTCATTGTTTACAAATGTTACTTTCGACCTTTTGACTATTTTGTCTAGAATTGGATGACGTTTGTACTGGATAAAGAACGGTTAGTTACGATTAACGTTGACGACTTTCTTATCTTCACCGATGACCGAAAACTGAAAGCGTATTTGAGCAAGAACTTCAACATGAAAGGTTCTCGGTGAAGCCAAGTACTGTTTGGGTATCCGAATCACTAGAAAACGAGCAGAAGGAAAACTCTGGCTCGACCAGCAAGCGTAAATTGAAGATGTCATTCAACGTTTCGGCATGGTCATTACTCGTCCGGAGATTGCCAATGCGGTGAATGCTGTGAGCCAGTTCAGTGCAAATCCGGCACGACAGCATTGGGAGGCTAGAAAGAGGATCACCCGTTATCTCAATAGGACCTCGGCGAAGAAGCTGGAATATTTGAACCAGGAGTCATCAGAACTAGTTGCATTCAACGACGCCGATTGGGGAGAAGATCCCGACAACCGAAAGTCG
>JASCZW010003249.1:0-31784 GCA_034211315.2 Aedes japonicus | reverse complement strand
TTTAGGCACTCTCTATTACAGGAGCTCTAGTTGGATCCATGTTTTCCGCTTCATCCTTTTCGATCTGTGATGGTAGCAAACACCTTAGTAAGTGTTTCGCATCAACCACTGAGGGAAAAACTGCTGCGGATGGATATGATATTCAGTGTGTTGCGTGTGTGTGATTTGATATTAAGCAACTGCAGAAAATAAATATACACTAAAGCCTGTTCACGTTAAGGGGCAACACAGGTCCTTATCTTGAGCAATTTCAAAGTCGCTTTTGAGGTACCTCGAGTATCTCATGTTGCTCTGTTTTTGCACAGCAGCTTGTCAAATGAGCTAGTAAATGAGCTCTCGCTGCACATTTGGACACAAGCAATATTCAATGTTTTCAATTTTCTCTATTTAACTTTGATTTGGAAAATAACCTATCTTCGTACAATTTGGTATCGTATTTACTACTACTAGTGTAAAGCTTTGCCTTTCTCGAAAAATGAAAGTTATTTCAATGTCTCCAATTAAGTCATACTTTGAATAAACCGCCCAGTTTAGGCTTGACCTGCTATTTACTATTTCAGCATCAATCCGCCAGACGGTCAGATTATAAACTAGTGCTGTGAAACAAATTTAGTAGAAGAGACAAACGAGCTCAGCCTGTTTCACTCCGACCCAACCTTCGAGCTTCTTACACCCAAAATAAAAAAGCAAGATTGTAATGCAATTTCGCATGATTTTGTTTCATTTCTCGTAATGGATCGGAACTTTGAGCAAAAATGTAACATTGGTCATGGGCATAAAAGCAACACATCAAATCCCTTTAAAAAATTCAATGTGTGAGTGAGGTTGTGCAGTGATTAGTGTTGAGCTAGGACAGGACCTGCCAGCTGTTAGTGCAAAAACAAGACCATTAACCTGTCAAAAAAGACCGTTTTTTATTGGTCGTATTGACAATCACCTCTACCGCCTCCGTCGAGTTATGTTACAAGCAGGCAGTTTGTTGTTGGTTTGGCGGTGTTGCTAGTAGTAACTTTTTCACTTTTTTCGTTTGTGACAACTGGAACAAACGTTCACTTTTGCAGTGGTTTATTTTAAATCATTTCGAAATGAAGTGCAAAGCGATAAATTGTGGTCGCGTTACGTGTCACATCCGGGTCTCCATTTTCAACGGTTCCCGAGAGATCCAATCGTTCGCCGAAAGTGGGTGAAGGCCTGCATGGGAACGCACGTGAGGAAGACATTCTCTTGCTCAAGATTTCTCCCCACAGCAGAATTTGCAGTGTAAGCGTCAATGAAATTCAATGAAACCTTATCAATTAACGTTTAGTTTGATGCAGGTTCAAAAGAAAGGTTTTTAATTACTTTATTTTCAATGGGATTATTGTGTAATCATATCTGGCAGCACTTGAGCGACCCCCGTATCATAGCAATCATAAATTTATTAGGTCATCTCTCTCTGAGCTGGCAGGTCCTGTCCTAGGTGTTGAGTATAAAATTGGACACTCTCACTTAAAAAAAAAACACTATTTTTAAAAAAAACTTTTTTGAGCGTGTTAGTAGAACGATTGTGATTGGAAAACTAGGAGAATTTAAAATTAACACTTCATTTGATCACTTTTATTATATAAAAAAAAATTAAACACTTTTTTCAAATTTTTGCTAGTATACGCGCGCAAATTCTTTTAAATTCTACTAGAAGCTTCTAGTAGAATTAAAAGGAATTCACTCGCGTTTACTAGCGGAAATTTGAAAAAAAGTGTTTCAATGTTTTATTTTTTATTTTTAAAAAGTGATCAAATGAAGTATTAAGTTCAATGTCTCACAAAAAAAAAAAGATGACGATGTATACACAGCCAAAATTTGAACCGAGGCCGCCTGCGTCATGGCTGTAGATTGTTACTATTAAGCCACGTTATCAAGATGAAATAACTGCAATAAAAACCCAAAACTTGCTTCAATTATCGAGGTACTCGGCAATACAGCAATGAAGCAAATGTCTCTCACACACACACAGAGAGAGGGAGATCGGAGTGTGATGACGAGTGAAAATAAGAATAGAACACTTGACAGCGGAATACCAACAGTGGCCAATAGTGTTGCGGCATTTTGTGATATTGTCTCACCTATATTTAAAAGTTGTTGACGGTTAACGGTTGACTGTCGAGGCACTAAGTACACAGCGATAAATTTGTTTCGACAAATTTTTGTGCACACACCTACATGGCTTCGTTTCAACCATAAAACGATTTGTGGATCATGATGAACAAAATTGCCTTTTCTGAATCATGCGGGTTTCTCATGATATGATTGCAAAAATTGCAATTGCGTTTTTTTCGCCTTTTTAATTTTTGAGTGTAGATTCGATGTTTAGCAAATTACCAATCTAGCAAATTTAGAAAATCACGTATCATGTATTAAATATTCCTAGAACCCTCATAGACATGGAAAACGGTTCTCCGATGTTCCATTTTCTATTGCCATTTGCGGGATGTCCACTATTTTTTCAAACAAATTGGAAATCAATTTTTTTGAAACCCTGGCAACCGGAGCAATTTGGAGATTGATTCAATTTTAAGCTTTATTAAGTTACTCGCGAGTTACTCGGTTGATCAAAGGAACGCAGAGCAGATCTGTCTTACCCCTAAGTCCACGTTAAATTTTGGACACTAAGATAAAGCCAGCCAAAAAAAATCTAGACATAACTCAACAAAACCGATTGTTATTTCAGTTTAATAGAGTTATATATACACTGAAACAGTTGATTGAGTTATTAACCCTTCTTTCTGTTAAATTCTCGAAAATCTTCTCTGGAAATTATCGATCCCATTTGTTTTCTTCTAAGTTTCAAGAGTTTCCGCTTAACCAGAGCCCAGTATTTTTCTATCGGGCGAAGTTCCGGACAGTTAGGCGGATTGGCTTTTTTTTGGAACGTATTTGACCTCTTGTACATTATACCACTCCATGACGGATTTTGCATAGTGACAAGAGCCCAAATCAGGCCAAAACAGAGCTGTAAAGTGATTTCTTCTTATAAACAGTAGCAGCCGGTTTTGCCAACATTCTTTCTTGTATACACCCTTCTTTATAGTGTGGATCGAGGCGAAACTTTTGGATTTTCAACTACAACTTACTTTTTGGAGAATTTAGACAACTGTCCGGTTTTTGTCCGGAAATACTCGGCAACGCCGTTTCTTTGCATTGCGGTATGAAAAGCCAGACCCGAAAGGTGTTGAAAGTTTTCGAGCAACTATGTGTCATCATCCATTATGGTACAAGAATGTTTTTGCAAAATTTTCGAGATCGAAACACCGCAACCGAATCCTCCCGGACCAGGAAGTATCTCGTCGAACTGTTCGAGCTCCAGTATGCAGCGTAATCTCGCCCTACCAGGAGCTCGAGCGGCAGTCGAACATTGTCGAGACTCTATCAAAAATCTATCGCTGCAGCCTCCATGCTATTATTGTTTCGGCGAATTGGCATCCTCAACATTACGCTATTGCGCAATGCCCTTGCCTGCGCGATTATATTCAACCTGCTCCAGAACGGCGCTGCAATCGATTCGGAGTTGTAGAATGTCTGCAACAAAGAGAGTCCTGGATGCGTCAATCGATCAATATTTGCGCCATTAATATAGCTCGGATTCTAGACGGCTGAGCAATACTCCAGAATCGACCGCACCGAGGAGCAATAAAGAGACTTCAAGCAGTCAATATCGGTGAAGTCTTTAGCCATCCGAAAAATAACACCTAGAGACCTTTAAGGCTTGTCTGAGATGTGAAGCTTATACGTCAACAGAGAATTCAGAATAACTCCTAGATCTATAACGTAACTCATCCGTTTGATTGAAGCTTGAAGTCGAAGAGAATCGGCTCCTTTTCTCAAGAGAAAGTGATCATCGAACACTTCCCTGGATTAACCACCATACTGAGACCAAAGATTTGTAGCTGCTGTTGTAGGAGGTGACAATCGTTGATTGACTGAATTCGTAAAAATACCTCAGGTAATCAGCATACCAATGAGAAGGGCTATATTCACATCATTGAAGTACTGCAAGAAGATCAGCGGCCCTATTTGGCTCCCTAGAGGTATTTCTGAAGTGGCTGGAAAAACGTCGGACAGCCGCAACTGTCAGCTGGCGACCAGTGAGATAGCAGCGATATCACTGTAAGAGACTTCCATTAACTCCAACCTTAAGTACAGGATGCTCAATAAGTTCGAATAAAACTTTTCATCGTTGTGTAGGTGCGCACCATGTGCATTCTGGTGCCAGTTATAGCCTCATATATAGGTTAACCAACACGCAGGGTGTCAACTTGCTGTCATTTGTTGTCAAAATCAACGCCACGTACTATAAGAGATTCTGGAAAAGGTTTTGGCCCCGGCACTTCGGGAGCCCGGTCAGACCTTCCGAATGTTTGACTACGTCATGCAGCTACAGTACCAAAGGTCCTGATAGGACTTGAGAAAAATGAATACAGTTATCATATCTGCGAGTGTACAACGAATAAGGATCTGCATGAGGGCGTTAAGCAGTTCTACGAGGTAGAAAAAGGCGGAGCAGGGCACATCATCTTGCTATCTAAGGAAGATCTGCTGGAGCAGACGACGGTTTGTGTCGGAAATAAATATGAAACTGCATTGCTGGGGTAGGAGGACGAAGTAGAGATGCCGGACAGCTACACTATGTAATGCATGGAAAGGAAAATTTGAGGACCCAACCTTGAAACAGAACGTCTTCAGACAGATGCACTAATTCTTTGACAAGAGCTACATCACTAAAGCCACTAAGTACGTACTAGAAGCAGCGATTCCAGCAGGGGCGGTGATCAATCCAAACAAGCCAGGCAAGACACGTATTGTTTGGGATGCTGCCAAGGTGGATGGCGTTTCGCTAAAGCGTCCAGACCAGTTGGTGCCGTATTTAGAAGTGCTGTTCTGCTTTCGTAGACTGCTATGCTTCGGTGTAAAGGAAATGTTTCTGCAAATTTTGATGCGCCCAGCAGACAAGCATTCGCAACGAATTCGATTGCGTGTCGATCCAACTCATCACCCCGATATCTTCCTGGTTGACGTCACGACGTTCGGGTCGACAAGTTCAACAGGTTCAACACAACTCATGAATAAGAATGCCCAGGAACAAAGCACATTCCCAGAATAGCAGCAGGAATACTGCCGAGTACATACGTCGACAGTTTCCCTTCGGAAGAAGAAGATTGCCGTATTTCTGAGGAAGTCATTCAGATTTTCCGAAACGGTGGGTTCGAATTGCGAAACTGGATTTCCAAGAATGAGATTGATCTGCAGCACCTTGGAGGAATGGAAGTTGCTGCCAGTAAATGGTTGATAATAACGAGCACCACGGAACGGTTGCTCGGGATGTTGTGGAACCTGCTAATGAACAAATAATCGTTCAGCACTCGAATGAGCGATGAAGCTCAAACTCTTTTGGAAAGTGGCAGGATACCAACGAAGAGGCAAGAGTTACACTAGGTCATGACCCTGTTCGACCCACTGAGGTGGTTGGCTACCTTTTTGATCCACGGTAACTTTATGGTGCAGGACTTGGGGCGCGCTGGAACACCGGATGGGATGAATTCGGCGACAAGCAATATGCGGACTAGTGTTTGTGGACCCAGATGATTTCCTACATAATGAATAGCGTCAACACTTACGTACGAAGATGCCCAACTTCACGTCTTCGTAGATGCCAGTTTGCTTGCGTATTCCTGCACGCTGTAACTGCAGACAATTTGGTGTTGAAGACCTCAGTGTACCTTGATCGCCGCGAAGGCAAAAGTAGCGCCACTAAAGCCGATGACTATTCCGAAGCTGGAACTACAATGGTGGCTAAGTTCGTGTAAGCCAACCACTCCATTTCTGTCGGAAGACGAATCCTATGGACGGATAGCTCGGCCGTGCATTCGTAGAACCATGCGCACCCGCGAAACTGCCGGTAATAATTGGCCAACCGAGTCGTAGAAATCCTCGAGACAACGGCTGATGACCAATGGGTGCCGTAGATGTCCAACTCGGTGGATTGAGCAACAAAGTGGGAGAATGGACAATACCTCAGCAAGGACAGCAAATTGTTAAACGGGCTCGAGTTGCACTTCCCGCAAGAGGAATAGCCTAGATCTACCAATACAGAGATGAACACGCCCAAAGAAGTTAGATCATCAGTTTTATTTCATGCTATATGGGAACCAGTGATCGCTCACGAGCGGTTCTCCAGATGGCATTTGTGCTACGTTTTATCTTCAACGAGGAGAACAACGCAATGGCCGATTAACTCAACAGAAGCTGAATGCTGCCGAAACCGGAGTCATGAAACAAGTTCAAATGGAAGCCTTTGCGAATGAGCTGACCACGCTGGAGAACAATTACGCGATACCGGAAAACAATCGACAAGCAGTTGAGAGATCAAGTTCCGTAAACCAACTAATGCCCACGATGGATGATCAGGTATTGATACGACAGAACAGCCAAATTGCCACAGCGAGACATCTTCATCACAGCGTGCACTTTTCAATCAACTTGCTAAGGAAGAACCGATGTGCCACAGCTCTTGTCGCACGATATCATCGCCTGTACCGTCAGGCGAACTGCGAAACTGTGATGAACAAAACCCGTCAACTGTTCGTCATACCGGAGCTCCGCATAGTGGTGGAAGGGATTACACGAAACTGTCAATACTGCATGGTCCGGAAGGCATCGCTGACTGTTCTTCTGATGGCATCTTTACCGGAAGCACGACTAGCCGTGTAGGTTCGTCCATTGAATTACGTAGCAGTGGACCACTTCGGTCCTATACTGGTCAAGCAGGTCCGCGTCATGGCGTCACCTGAAGAGCAACGTCGTAATTTGATGTTGTGCCAGCACATGAAGCTTTCCAATTCTTTCATTCAGAGAGCCAAGGACCGAGAGGAACAGCTTACGTCCAAAGTACAGAAGGCTTTAAATCGTGACGAACGGCAAATACGGTTGGAAGGTCACGAGCCCTGAAACTGTACAACCAGATGCTGACGAGGTTTATTGTCTCATCATGGATGAAGAGACTTACGTTAAGGCGGACTTTCAGCAGCTACCGGGGTTACTGTTCTTCCTCGCCCAGCACAGGTTTGATGTTGCGAAGGAAGTAAGGAGGCAGAAACTTTCGAAGTTTGCCACGAAATATAAGACTTGGCAAGCGATCAGCTCATGTGGCATACGGAGTGCGCCGTTTGTGACTGTAAACAGAGGGATCTACCGCAAGGAATGTCTACAGAAGCGACTGCTTCCTCTGTTGAAGCAACACGAGGGCCCTGTGATCTTATGGCTGGAACTAGCTTCGAGCCACTATTTCAATGTTGTCCAGGAGTGGTGCGACGCCAACGGAGTCACTTTCGTACCCAAGGACTATTATGAAGCAGGCACTACGGAAGCATCCCAAGGAGGTCAAATCTGAGGAAGACATGAAGAAAACGTGGTTTTCCGTACAGAAGAAGCTGCAACCAGATGTTGTACAGAACCTTATGAGTGGAGTTAAGCGTGAGGTGCGAGTGTACGGTTATGGTTATTGATGCTTAGTAATTTTCTACAGCGTTTTTTATTCGGTAATGCAATTTGATGTGAGACAACCTTTACTTACCATCTGATTCTGCGGAATTAGATGCTCTGACCCGGAACATTTTCATGTTGAGGAGTTCTAATGGAATCAGGCAGCGCAGCATGAGTAAATGCAACTATAATTTAGAAGAAAAATTAGTAATCTCCATTTAATTCCAACTACCTTTGCTTATCTTCGACAGATACGCGTATTTCGTCTACAATGTGCAAACTTCTTCAGTGTCTCGTACTAATAACTCGAGTCGAGTTATTAGTACGATACACTGAAGAAGTTTGCACATTGTAGACGAAATACGCGTATCTGTCGAAGATAAGCAGGTAGTTGGAATTAAATGGAGATTACTAATTTTTCTTCTAAATTATAGTTACAAGTATTCCACTAAACAGCTCAAACCCTCTAGGATTCATGAGTAAATGGTCTCAAAAAGGGATCTTCAGGGAGTCGTGGGCCATATCCAGCGGTAACTCAACCGAATCAGTCCAAATGGTTCGAGGAGTCCAGACCAGTGATTGACATCGATTTGGTGTTGATAGTGGGCGATGGCAAACGTAACGGTTGGATACTTGAATCCGTGATTGAGACATTTCGAGCACTGTAAGGGCTATTTGCACTCAAAAAAAAACCTTCATTTATTCAGATATATACATTCAAACTCTACAGGAATTTGTGATTCTTATCAATTCTGTATTATTGTTCAAAAGAATTTAGTTTTAAATGTACACTGTTACTACAAGGGTTAAAATAATCCAGAAATTTAAAGGGTAAAAAAATCTGTTTAAAAAACAGTTAAAGTTAGTTTTGGTATCATTCATTTAATTTATTTCGCCTTTATATCCGAATGCGCGAACCTTAACCTTATGCCACTCTAGCACCTCATTTGTGTAGTGGCATGATGCCAAATGCGGCCAGAAGATCGTCGGACCGCCTGAGCCTTCAGAAGAGGGAGAAGTCGGAGTTTGAGTTGGTAGACACTCTTCCAAATACCTGGTGCTTGCAGTAACGAAAGTACAAATCGCTAGCCAAATTAAGAACTTATTGGCGAACTGCGACCTCTTCTGTGTCCGGAGGTACTCGGGAACATTACACTTATCCATGGAAGTCCCATGCAGGTTTCCTGGAATCTGGCTAAAGTTCGCTTTCACATATGTCTCGTCATCCATTTCGCAGCAGTGCAGTTTTGGTAATTTCTGGTCGTACAACTTCCGGCACGGCTTTTAGCGACGGTATTCTGTTTTTCGTGACAGTTTGGGGACTTCTGAACCTTTCACGTACGTAGTCCTGCTCGAGTTTTGGTATTCTGGCACGAAGGTCTTAATCACATGCAATGTTTTAGCCACATCTCGAACTGAGGCGTTCGGTGTTCATTTTAAGGCCCCACTCACGCGTTTGTGATCGTTCTCGTTGATCTGGCGGCTTTTTCGGATCTTCGCTTCCGATAAACAGACAGACGTTCTTCGATCTGTTTCATGATGCGAGGTACCGTGGAATTTGCAATTCCAAACTTTTTTTCCGATGGCACGATGCGACAGATCCTTGTTTTTAAAGTTCTCGTGCAAAACTTTTTCACGAACGCACTGTTCTTTCGTCGCCATTTTGAAAACTTTTGCGCACCTGATGAAATGAACTCACAGAGTGTAAACAATGTACATTTAAATATGTCTACGCAAAATTTCAATTAATTTTACCCAACGGATCAAAAGTTAGAGCAATTTGAGTGTGTGTGGATTTTCAATAGTACAGCCTTTATGATGTAATTCCAGCCAAACTTCACAGGAAAATGAGATAGAAGTCTCCAAACATGACCATTTTGTATGAAAATCAAGCTTTGGTCTTATTGTTAGGTGTGGTTCATTTAGTATTGGAAAAAAATAGTATTGGAAAAAAATAATTAATATTGGAACAAACATGTTTGATTCTTACAGCAATCCTAGTGGTCGGATTTGTAAACTATGACATCTTATGTGTTCCCTATAACAACAACAACATGCCGAACAAAGTCATCAAGAACATTAAGGCAAACCCCAACATCTCAGACCACGATTTGGCCAAAAAGTTTCGCGCCGCACGCAGTACCGGGCAACGGATTCGTCTCTCCGGGGAGGCTTCAAGTGATACCGTGCCTGTAGACAACCAAATAGGGATCAAAAGCAGAACAATGTGGCCAGAATCCGTGCCAGAAAACTGTATGCTCAGGTGTTGTCAAAATTCAATGGTTGTCTCCTCATGGATGATGAAACCTTTGGTAAGGGCCGATTTCAACGACTCGGGAAGATGTTCCTTCCATGTTCAAGTTTGTGTTTGCAGAAAAATTGCACGTAAATACATGATTTGGCAAGGCATCTGTAGCTGCGGTAGGAAGACCAAGGTTTTCATCACTGATGAGACATTTAAAGCTTGCTTCAGATAGAATTGGAACAAAAACAATTTCAGTTATTTATTATTGAATTCATGATCTTTTTTTATACAAATGTAGCGTTTTCTACATACTTTTAAGAGAAAATACGGATAAAATTAGAAATTAGAAGAAAAATTAGTATCTTCATATAATTCCAACTACCTTTGCTTATCTTCGACAGATACGCGTATTTCGTCTACAATGAGCAGACTTCTTCAATGTCTCGTACTAATAACTCGACTCGACTAGTACGAGACACTGAAGAAGTCTGCATATTGCAGACGAAATACGCGTATCTGTCGAAGATAAGCAAAGGTAGTTGGAATTAAATGGAAGATACTAATTTTTCTTCTAATTTCTAGTTACAGGTATTCCACTAAACAGCTCAAACCCTCAAAGATTCACGGATAAAATTATTCGTCATGGTTTCGAAGGAATTCTCGAATTTTTCCTGTAACAGGGCTCACTAGGCGGCGCACACATTCTTCGTCCATCGTTTTAGCTATCTTATTCCACCAGGTCTTCATCTGATTGATGTCTTTGACAACCTTTCCCTATGCCGTGAGTCTTCTCTTCATGATTGCCCAGTATTTCTCAATAGGGCGGAACTGGTGGCAGTTTGGTGGGTTAAGGTTTTCGGAACAACCTGGACCCCTTTCTCTGCATACCATTCTTGAACGACTTTGCTGTAATGACAGCTTGCCAAATCTGGCCAAAACATTACAGGATGGTCGTGGGATCGAATGAACGGCAAAATTCGTTTTGGAGAACACTCTTTTGGTATAGTTCCGACGTCGTTGTCTTATTTGTAACGAAAACTTTCGTTTTTTTGCCACAGCTGCAAATGCCCTGCCAAATCATGAATTTTCGTGCAAATTTGTCGGCAAAAACAAATTTAAATTTGGCTGGAACATCCCCCCGAGCCGTTGCCAAGTAAAATTTTTGACCTGGGATTTGCCCGAAGTCAGTCTTGACATAGCTTTCATCGTCCATCAGAAGACACCCGTCGAACTTGGTCAGCACCTGGTCGTATAGCTTCCGAGCACGGATTTTGGCCACACTATTCTGTTTTATGGTCCGATTTGGCTGTTTGCTAGTTCGATACGACTTGATTCCTTCCCGGAGTCGAGTTCTCCTCACGGTACTATGGGCAGCACCGAATTTTCTGGCCAAATCACGGTCCGACAGATTGGGATTCCTCTTAATCGTCTTCAAAATCTTACCACGCAGTTTCCGGTCGACAGTTCCACTCCGACGATTGGCTTGAGGCTTCCGAATCGTCGTCAATGTTTCCTTAAACCGTTTGATAACGCGCCATACGGTATTTCTGGGCAATTTCAGCTGTTTAGCTAGCCTAGATGCAGACCACAATGGATTTTCTAAATAAATTTTTTCCCTTCTTTCGGCTTCCATGTTGATTGCTTACAAAGTACAGTCAATTTGCGGAATGTCAAAAATACATACGTGAAGCTGAAATTCCCGACACGTGGGCGCCAATAACATCCAAATCCGTCCACCAGGAGCGCCACAATATGAGAAAAAGTTTGTTCCAATTCTAAATGAAGCAAGCCTCAGAGCGGTACAGAACGGATTGTGTCCTAAAGTGAATCTGGTCATTCATCAGATCCCACAATGAACCTGCCATGTTTTAAAAAAATCTTGCAAGCTGTCATAACAGTAAAACAGTGCTACAGTGGTATGAAACCTACGGGATTCAGTTTATAGCGAAAGAACTCAACCCACCAAACTGTCCCCAGTTCAGACCGATAGAGAGATTTTAGGCTATTATGAAGGAGAAGCTGAAGGTGATTAGCAGTGTCGTCAAAAGCATCGATGAATTGAGAACCAAGATTGCCAAAACGATGGATGAGAATAATGTGCGCCGGTTGATGAAGCGTATTCTGGGAAAAGTCGGCAAATTTCTTCAAAATCGAGATGATCAATATTTTTTTGTATTTTCCCTCGAAAGTTTACATAAGTTCGAACATTTTAGGTACAACAGAATTCTATTTTGTTAATGTACATCCGAAATATGGTCCAATTCTAACAAGGCAACATTGTCCGTCACTGTATATCAATCAAACCTCGTTCTATCTGTAGGAGATTTTGGCACGTTTTGAAATTGATCTCTTGTTTTTATTTCAAAACAATTCGTTTATTTTTATGAACATCTGGTTTATTAAAATACCGAGGCAATTTAATTTAAAATATCAGTTGTTACAATTCGAGAAAAAAATTAAATATTCAGGCACCATTTCCTACAGTGCTCGGAAATCATCCATAACAAAACACACAAATCTCAAGTGTCTTGTAAAGCAGGCACTCGTTCTGCACGCCAAAAAGACAAAAGTGCTCCTTTTCCAGCCACTCCATGATACAAATCAATGCTGCCGAAAAACGCCCGAAATACACCACCATTGGGACCAATAAACCGACGGAGCATTTGGGTTTCATTCCACAGCTCTGAAAATCCTCATCCCCTTCGTATCCTACATCCTATACAGGAATCAAGAGGAAATGCCACATTCGGCTGATGTCGTCTCCGTTCGCCCCGGGACGTGTCACACTGCATATTTTTCCAGGACATCTTCGCCGAGCCGGACGAAGCCATTAGTATGGGAAGAAGTGTGCTTTCCAGCTAAATTAGATAGATGGTTACAGATAGTGTGACCGTGCGGCAGCAAACTTCCAAAGATAGACAAAACTTAATGATGCTTGAAGTAATTTATTTTCAGAACCAGAGACAGTCGCCGTAGTAGCTGTCGGGCCCCCTTTCCCGGTGGGCTTCTGAGACTTTTGGTTGAAGTGGAAAATTAACATCCAGGAATGGTGTACTGTCACTGTTGGTCCGATTAGGATGCTATGATTAAGATGTGCAGTAGTTGAACAGCGAATCTGCGTTCCGATTTGAGCTCCACAAATACCTTCATCAATCACCACCTACAGCAAACGGCGATACTCGGTTAACTCGCAACATTCCACACATTTACCGCGATTAACCAATCGAAAGTAAATCCAAAACGACAAGTGAAGTATTTTCATTCGTCCCTCGCCACTCCCCTGGAATATTTTCTTTAGCTCATACATGTCAGTCTTGAAAGGCCCCCTTCAAGCCAAAACAGATTAACAACAGCAGCAGTAGAAAAAAACGGAAAAACCTGTTCCAAGCCTAGCGAACCGTTCGTTCTCTGGTGTCACAGTCAGCTTTATTTTTAAAATATGTTCAGGTTCCAGCTTGACCGCGAATTAAACACATCGCGAACTGAGTTAGCTTCGGGCAATTCCACGAAAAATAACAACTTTAGTTGGATGGGACCCCACGCTGTTTGAATGCAATTGGAAAGATTTTGAAACGTCCTGATTGGCAACAGTTCCATCGAATCCTAGAAGTTGTTTGATGTTAGCCGTTTGTAGCTGGACTAGCTCGTTCGCGATAGCAAAACCTATCCAGCTGCGGTATCATGCCCTGAAGCCCGCGAGCTAATTCCGCAGTCGAAAGGCCGAGTGCACGCCATTCACCTGGCCAAAAGCTTCAGCAACGTTGGCAGCGTTAAAAAGCAGAGGAAAAAATCGAACCGACCGACCGACAGTACTGCAGCAGTCGTCAAAACAAAACTTAATTTCGATGACCTCGGCATACCATTTTGTCGGTTCTTTTCGGGCTGTGAAATGGTTGGTCTTTTGCCCTTAGGCGCATCGTATTGCAGCAACGCATTTTTCTCTGTGTATTGTACAAAACGGGGCTTGTTAATGGGACATTTTCCAAGTCTTCAATACATTGCACATGTATGCATGTGCTAATGACACACATTAGTGCTGATTTATACAAAAACGCGGAGAACGACGAACGGTTTCGAGTGTAGTGCATTAGCCGATCGATCGATTGCTGCCGGTGCAGTTTCCTGCAGTGAGGTTGAGCCACTGAGGGGTCCATTTCGCTGAGCAATTAATTCGGCTGCTGAACACCACCCTGGATGACGTGAGTCACCCCCTTGCGGTGGCGGTGCTTAAGTTTAGTGCTCCGAAGCTACTCCGAACGGCTTATTACCCGACGTGAGGATCTTATCAAGGTTATAGCCTGCCGAATAAATGTAAAACTTTAGAGCTTAAGCGGCTGCTGCACCCATACGCATTCTGCACCGTTATTAGCTTAAATATCGACCATGACCTGCTTCTGCTCGGTCTTCTACAATTTAACAACGAAGAGAGCAGCAGCCCAACAGCAGCAATAACAACAAAATATAAGTGGCACAGCTTTGTGGAGCACACTGGCTCTGAATCCGGTGGTTTTTTTTGATCATATATTCGTACACACATGTCGGTACCTAGTTTGTGTGTTGCTCTTACGTAATCGGTAATTATATGCCTCACCTGCAGGCAGTGAGATATGCTGGATTATTGTTGCTCCTAGCGATGATGATGATTAGGATGATGATGATGATGATGATGAGGTAGTCGTTGGCTAGGATAGGTGGTTGAACTTGAGCTCCATATTGGATGATGAAAACGAGTTTAAGTGGTAGAATTTGGCCATATGGAAAGTTGTTACGATTTGCTTATAATTTGATGTTGTTGTTTGAGATTAAGTTCATTGTGTTCCAACAATTTATTGCCGGTTCAATGCCGACCAAATTTTTGAAATTCCAAAATAAAAGGTTAGAAACTTATGGAATCGGTACTTGATATGAAGATCATAGTTGACTATCGGCGGATTGTCTGGTTAGAATCAGAAATTATTTCTGGATTAGTTGAAATAACTATAATATTAAAGCGTGTTTTAGTTATGGCCCATGGAATTGCCATAGGAAATAACTGGAACAACCATGATAGAAACGTATAGCCATAACTGGTACATATTTTACAAGCCGATTATCACCGACCGTAGTATGCGGTGCTCAAAGTAAGACGTGCACATTTTTGCTGTGTCATTTTGTCCCGTTGTATATTTTATGTTATATGAGATTTTACAAGTGCATTGAGTAGTGTTAAACTTTTAATTTTAATGATGATTCGGTCACCAAAGAGTTGCTTGCGGTTCACTTCGAGGATTGTCTAGAGTAAATTTACTATATGCACAGTACTTTCCTATCACAGACTTCAAACTTAAGTAAGGAACGTTTTTTATGCATCACTGAAAGGTATTTAAGGGGGACATCTTAGCATTTTGCTTCAGTCTTTCGGCGATCTCGAAAATGTTGTGTAAGCGCTCGGCTACGCGCCGTTAAGTCGTCTGGCACACTACTGCCTAGCAACATGTCAGCACGTGACAAATTTGCAGTCGTATTTCCCGTTATTCTCCTGTCCATCCCTAAGGTTGCATAGGGTCAACGTGAATGACTTCCATCCTGGGCGGCTGCTCGCTTTAGCCTTCTGAGCCCAGGTATGATTTCGATCGACTTCCTTTATTTCTTTATTGAGGCTCCGATGCCACGAGCCATCAAGTTTTTTGTTGTTGTTGTCTGCCTCTGCTGTGATGTTCTGCTGGGTTCCAATCCAGCGCTTGTTTACCGATTCCGTTTCCGATCTTTCGTAGTGTGTGGCCTAAGCTTTCGTTCTCGAATTTCCACTGATATCGGTTGTAACAAGTACGCTAAGCGTATGCTACTTTTGGAAATACAGAAGTGAGTATTGCTAGTTTTTGTAAATATAAAATATTGCATTTGAACCCTAAAAGTTAAAAAAGAGAACATAATTACTATTGGCAATTTTAGATTTTAATTCACAAAATGGAAATTCGCCTACCGCTATGCACGGTTATAATACGGTCTAGATATTTAAGTACATATGCGAATCCGTTTTTGAGAACTCGACACTTTTCAAGGTAAAATTCACCAAGAAGAGTTCCTCGAAGATCGAGACCAAAAGGGAATCTGTTTGAGAGAGGCGGGACAGAGATAGCTAGAGCTGGGGTGCATGAGCTAAAAGCTGCTGTGATTTCTGGACTACTGAACATCTCCGAAGGTGACGCGGGAAAATCGAATTTCTTAAAATTCGACCGGGATAGCTTTTCCTAGTCTGCGGGTTCCAATGCTCGCTCATTCCGTCCTACAACAGTAAAACAAGTGGAAGTGCGCGAAGTTTGTTCGATATCGTGAAGTGCTGCAAAGTAGGCAAATTAAATCAGTGTTTAATGAATGGCTGGGTAGGGATTACTCTCTTACCGCTCGTTTTCGGATATCTTTGGTAGTGTAGGAATTATACTGACTGGTAATAGGGTAGGCTTTTTATTTCTGGGCAGTTGAAATCAATCTGGCAGGATGCTCAACATTTTAGATTCAATTGTGAGGCCACCAGACCCGAATTATATATCGCAGGCTGATGAAGACCTGCAGCATCTGCGTGTTCTCCGCTAAAACGCACCACGTCTCGCTGGCGTATAACACCACAGATTTCACGTTTGAGTTGAAAATTCGGATTTTGGTGCGTTGTCTTATCTGGTTTGACCTCCACATATTTCTTGAACTCGCAAAAGCAGCCCTAGCCTTCTTGATTCGTGCACCTATGTCGCTCTTGGTTCTGGCTGCCAAGATTTGGAAGCTATCGACTTTCTCCACTGCTTGTCCCGCTACCGTTAAATTGGAAGGATTGTCCGTGTTGACATCCAACGATTTAGCCTAGTTGACGTTGATGGTTGAGATCGTTGAGCTTGCTCTGCATATCCGAGCGCCGTTGCGCTAACAAAGCAACGTCATCAGCCAAATCGAAGTCGTTGAGGTGCTTCATAGTGATAAGCTTCCAAAGCAGCCCACGGTTCGGTACATGGTCAATAGCATCTCCCATGATCTCGTCGATTACGGTGAAGAATAGTTGCGGTGATAATATATATTCTTGCCTCACACCGGCGTCTACCCGTATGGGGTCGTACAAGGTTTCGTTAAGCAGGAATCTGCATGTGAAAGCCTTGTACTGCGCTTCAATGAGATTGGCGATTTTATACGGGACTCCACTACGTTTCAGGGCGCCCCACAAATTTTCATGGTTGAGTCAGTGGAAATCTTTTTCGTTGTAAATAAATACCAAATAGAGGGACGCTTGGAGTTCATTGACCTGCTCCAGGATGATTCGAAGTGTGACAATATGGTAGACACAAGATATTCCGGCACTTAATCCCGTCTGCTGCCGCTGGAGAGTTGCGTCGATCTTCTCCTGAATCCGGATTAGAATAACTTCGCACAGGGCTTTGAGAACAATACACAGTAACATGATGCCTCGCCAATTGTCGCACACAGTTAGATTCCGCTTCATAGGGACCTTAACTAAGACGCCCTGAATCCAGTCGGCCGGAAATGTCACGGTGTACCAGATATTACAGAGTAATTGATGCAAAATTTGAACGGATAGCATGGGGTTAGCATTGAGCATCTCTACTGATCTAATGCGATCGACCCCGGGAGCTTCATGCTTCGGATATGGAAGGGGAGCACTCATACAAATAAAACACAAATTTAAACCAAGCATGAGAATCATCCGGCCAAGTAAAACAAAAGATGTATATTTCTCTGGTAAGAAGTATGTTATAATAGAAGTTTGAACCTCTTCTTAGTCAAGAAAGGGAGATGTTTGAGCTACTCTTAGTACTACATGCACAAGAAGTTATTCTAAGGTTGTGCAAGAGAAAATTACGTTCAAACTAACAGGATGCGGTGTAGTTTGGAGACGAAAATTTTGTCTATGAAATTATTCTACACAGAAAAAAATACCATACAAATATAAAAACAAAAACAAACACAACAAAAAACAAAAAAAAACTAAGATTCTATAATCGAAGTATGCATCAATGAACGAAAATATTTCAACAAAATTCATGCGCATGAGTATGATTGACCGTCCGAGGTTGCTACTCCGTTATTGCCAGATCAGCTGTTATTACACAGAGAACCAACAGATGATGGTTGGGACCAGCATACATCTTCGATGTGTAAAAACTGGTGATCCCAAACCGAAGCAATACCTGCGCCGGCCTCGCCCGAATGCAGGCCAAGTAGGGAATGGGTTGGAACATGTTGACGTGATACTCGCTTTATTGGAAGCCAAGAACCCCTCTGCACTTCCACGAAAAATTACTAGGATGTTGGATAAAATGGTTGGGTTTGTAGCGGGATACGTTTTGGTAAACGGTGTGCTGAATTCACAGATGTCGGCAGCGAATGAGATGTTCAACTATGTTCCAGATTTATTCTCTGTATAGAGATACACATTAAAGTTATTCAAATATTGGCACCGATTTAAACCAACAGTAAGGATGCTGTTGGGGCCACTCACAAGTATGGGTGGTTTATTTCAATGGAATACAACAATTCGTTAAAAACATCGAGTTTGAGGACCGATATAAACCAACAGTAGGGATGCCGTTGGGGCCAGTCACAAGTGGTTAATATAAAACCTTGAAGCAGATAACATTTCTTTATGATTATTTTTCGTAGTAAAAATAATAATGATATGCAACTAATAATATGCAACTAATAATTATATACATCTTTACAGCTCAACCATTAGTCGATGAATGTATACTGAAATGTGAAGGTTTATAAAAAGAACACGATGTTGTGAAGAATTACAAAACAACGTACATATAACAGAACAACAAAGAAAACTCAAGCAATCAACAATGCGAAATAAATTTCATATGAGTGTGATCCCTGACTAAAAACCCGGATACTCAATAAATCCAAAATATTAAAAAAAAAAGTAAAAACAAACAAATGGAAATTCGAATAATTCGACAACTGCAGTTTCCCATACACGATTCTTCATGTCTGTGACATAAAAAATGTAGGGCCATAAACAATGTTAGTTTTTGAAACTCCCTGGATGAAGAAAAAAAAATCGTATACAATCCTTTCTATAAAAACGTAAACAACCCTCCTATATATTCAAACACATAACGTGAGTTAGTAAGGCCAGAACTTACAATAATGTATAAATGCGAAGCTGAACATAGCATACAAAATACTGTGAAGGAATGTTATAATATAGAATGATAATAACAATTATATTTGTTATGTCCTTTTTTTATTAAACGGGATGGAAAATCTGCTCACAGACTCCTGAAGAACTTAGGATGTGGGGATGAGGGTGCCAACTCCTCAACCCACTTAAAACCCATCCGTGCATCTAGCCTTGGCCCGGTATACCATTTGGCAGGACATCCACTGGTCTGATACTGAACAGAAAAATTAGGTATAAGAAAACAAAGTAGATCACTACAACTATCATAGACAAAATCTCAATCAAAAGACGCGTGATGTTCCCTTCTGGAGGACATCTTTAAAAACCCTCCTCCAGTTACACTCCAAGGACAACAGTATAAGTGATCCACCAGCCCGGCCTTATGATTCTTGAGACAAATGGTTCATCCAACCATCCAACCATTCAACCCCAAGCTAAATTACTTCGGAATGCAAAGATGAATCCAAAGCGTGCTGAAACCATCAACCAAACGAGAACGGGAAATAAACAACATGACTAAAAGGCACACGATCTTCAGGATCGCACCCTCTTACCTAGCTGCTGTCTAAATTGACAACATTGCTCCAGGCTATGCTAACCAGCAGCGTCTCAATGTTTTAGTCGACAGTTCCCTGTGACCAAATGACTCATGGAGGCGTGAAACTTGTATAAACTTGTGAGAACCAGAGGTAGGTTGCACCTTGCTTCCCGGCTGTCAACTCAACACTTTGAAGCCCTCAAAAAATTTATGTGCGATTATTTACACTGCATAACATTCGCTACGAGGGCTAAAAACCATTCTGGTGTCAGAAATATAAGATATACTTAGCTTAATTCTCGTTTGTTCCCGGATCCGATACAAAAAGTCCAAACGGCAACCAGCAACGAACAACACGCATCACCACCAGCTGAAAATTGCACCGGTAACGAATTCATCACACTACCATAACTGCTGCTATACTCGCGATGCTTTTTCTGGTTTGACTCAAAACAAGAAGAAATGGAATCATCGGACTTCTGTTTCTTGCAGGATTTCACAAACGGAGAGGGTTAAGATAACAAATTCACTATACACTTGTAAAATCTCATATAAAATTGAAAATAGAACGGGACGAAATGTCAAGGCGAAAAATTTCACGTTTTACTTCGCACACCGCATACTACGATCTTCCAAAAATATTTCAAAAAAAATCGTTAAGAAAATCAAACTTAAAGGCGCCAGTTTTAATAATTTTTCATGAATTTAGTTGCAAGTGTAGCAACGCTCGCACCGGGTTCTGCTGGTATGAATATTAAGTTAATATTTTGATTCGATTTCATGAATTTGATTAACACTGCTGATAATCGACTTTCAATATACAGGATAACCTCTCTTTCAATCTCCCTTCCGCTACTCCAAGCGAGGTGAAATATTGTTAAAATCATTATATTGTATATTATAACTAGATTATTTAATATTATACATCTTAAAGAATAATACTTCGGATATAGAAGAGTAAAAAATCCCGGATCCAAACGTACAAAACGTTTTCTTTTATAAATTTTCTTAACATCTGTGATACTAATTTGACAGTAATTAAACAAGCTGCAGATAACATCAAACAAAGCTATGAAGTAGACGAACTCATTTTTGGCATTTAAAAAATTATGCTCAGTGTAAACAAAGCAAAAATTGGATAAACACTCTGAATGAACTGCCAAGAGAAAACCCATTGCATCGATAATTGTCATAAAATGAGCTGAGCATAAGAATGCGAAACAATTTTCCACGGATTTCATTTATCATCTGAGCTATTTATTGAACGTAAATTGTACCATTCCCAATTTACCAATTAACGACTCCTCCGACGATATGCCTCATTACCCTATGTGTTCGCCAAAGACGTTGGCCGTAAGCAATTAAAAAACTTTCATCTGTATCAGTCCTCCAGCGATACATTACGCAACACCCGAGCCCAAATTTGGTCCGTTCAACGATTTCACTGCCCCAGGGCTAGCAAGCGATCGCGAAGCAACGCCACCATCTCATTATCTGTATCTTTGTTAAACGAAAACGTAATATTCACCAAACAGCCTGTGGACGACCGCGCATTACACGCATTATGGTAGGCAAATCTCCGCTTCGTCATCGATCCAAATGCAAACACACTTAAAAGAATAGAATAGAAGAAACGCTTGTGTAACCTCCAGGCTTCCTTGTTGGCTAGCAAATGTTTACCAAACCCTCGATCGCGACCGTCGTCGTCCGTTGGAATAATAATCTAGGTTTCTTGACAACCCAAGTGCCACTTCGGAGTGTATCATTTGGAAAAAGGGTAAATTGCTATTGTTAATTTTGGCTAACGAGGCGTTGGAGTAGTACATTTGATCACCTCAATGGAGTTCAACTTCACATTAATAGATAATAGATATCCTCTAGCTATCGTCATTAACCCACCGAAAAGAGTAGGTTTAACAAGAGTTCTTGTTGACGACAGTAAGCTTTCGTCGAAACAATGAGCAACGAAGAAAAGTGGCAGTAAAACAAACACACTTTCGAACTGGAACATACACTCTTCCACAGAAAACACAACTGATTAGCATAATAACCTTGAGCCTATGCTGCTCAAACATAAAACAACACGCCAAATTTAATCACCACCGAGGCCCGCATTGCGCGCACTCGAGAAAAACAAGTGTAGCCTCGTTGAAACCCGAACTCTTACAGTCAAAATAAACAATCATTTCCGAGTAAAGAAAATCAGTTCATTGGCGTCGCATTTCAATCCGAAAAAAAAAGACTGAGCTCGAGAGGAAGAAAGTTCGCTAACCTACTAACTAGATCTAGCATTCTAACGGCATCCATGGAAACAGAGGAAACCGCCCCTTACTAGGTCATAAATCTCGCCAAATTGCTATCCACAAAGAATTTTATTTCCGCATTGCGCCCACGGCTGGACGGCTGCTGGGAGTGAGTGCTGACCGACATTTCTTCCTGTTATGGCCATTAAGAATGGTTCTGGTCGAAAAGGGGGGATTGACTGTTTATAAACGCACGCATCCCGGCCCGATGACAACCAGGTTCTGTTTCCTATCAGCAGATTGAATTATCCATTTCTCGAACTGGGATCGAAATCCGCAACATCCGAGAATCACCAATGTACGCAATTGGCCGGAGGTGGGCCGTGGCATATGGTTTATGCGGAGAGGAAATTGTACATTTAGGTAGAAAATTCTGCTGCCACCGGCAGGGCCTCCGGGCGACTTGCTCGGCAATAGATACAGGCCAATTAAGGTGGAAAATATTTGGGGAATTTTGCAACACGATTCGGGGACGGGCCGATGCTACCGGCGAAAATTGAGGATTTCGCTTATTTCCGACCTGTCTGCGTGTGGGCGGAAGAAGGTGTGGTGATTTGCTTGTAAGGGGTGGCGAAACGTGTTGGAGAAAATATTCTGGGCGGATGTTTGAGGGTGGTCAGAGAAGGGTTTTCTGCTGAAAAATGAGGGTAAGGACTGTGCGAAAATTATGAGGGTAGTGGAAGGTTATTATATTATGGTATTGCCACTGGGAGGATTTTTGAATGAGAACATGGATGTAACCAGCAAGCAGATGAAGAGGAAGGATAACGGCTTCAATTCAGCCTATTTATGTTGCTAATTGGCTAAGGCGAAACAAGCTCTCCACTTTACTTGAATACTATTGGAAAACTTAAAAGTGTACTGTAATCTAAATTATCTCCATGCAGGTACAAGCCTTCGTAAGTGAAATGCATTTTGACATATATGTTTAACTTGTGATGAAATAATTCAGACTGCTGAATCTGCGTAATGCAAAAGTTTCTTGACCAAAAAATCAAAATTCAATATAAGGCTGGTTCTCGACAAAATCTGAACACCCCTAACCAAACTACACATATCCCTGGAACTACTTAATCAACGCGTGAAATATTTTGCAGACTGATGAACGTATGTCTGTTCTTTGTGGAAAATCAAATTTTGGTGATACTACAAGCCAGCGTTGCCAGGTTGATTTATACAATATCGGTATTGCTTATTAAAAAATATCGGTATTTATCGGTATGAAGAAAAATTCGGATTTTTTTCAAGTGAACTACAGTTTAATTTTGATATGAGATTACAATATATTTTGGCGATCATTTTTCTTCTATTTTCAAATTTTATATGAACAAAGTTTGACGTAAACATAAAAAATAAAATAAAAAATGTATTAGCCATTTTTTTTATTTTTACCATCCCGAGGTTGAATATGAATACTTTGAATAAAAATACTTTACAATATAAATTTTTTAGAATACACACTTCTTAAGATGTTAATAACAAAAATCATGTATAGCGATAAGGTTTTTGAGCCAACTCCCGTTGTGCTACGTGCATTGAGCATGAGCATGGGCATGATTGACCGCCCACGGATGCAATTCCGTTATTGCCAGATCAGCTGTATTTGCACAAAGAACCAACAGATGATGTTTGGGATTAACATGCATCTTCAATGTGCAAAAACTGGTGACCCATTATAAAGCAATACCGGCACCGGCCGTGTCCGAATGCTAGTCAAATAGGGAATGGGAGGGAACGTGTTGACATGATACTCGCTTTTTAGGAAGCCGAGAAATCCTCTGCACTTCCACGAGAAATCACTGGGATGTTGGATGGTTGGGGAAAGGTTAGCAGCAGGGTTCGTTTTGGTTAACGATACGCTAAATACATACTTGCAGCACTTTCCGCCAAAAGCAATGGGTCGCTCCAATGTTACCTGAAAGAGACAAGCATAACGAAAAACAAAACAAAACAAAATAGACAAAATAAAATAAAACAGGATATTAGATATTGTCTTCAAAATATGGTAGAAATAAATTATTTGTTGCTTTGCAAACCAGCTCTCCTCGATATCCTAGATGTCCAAGTCCTGCTGGACCGCAGCTGCTGCCGTCGGCACTCGTCCACATCAACCCGGCAGTCGCCGACGTGTCGGAAACCTTCCGACACAATGATATCTGTGTCTAATACACTCTTCTTGCACTGATTAATTTACAAACTAATCAAGAACACCGAATCTAAATTCACTTTGGCACGGTTGTGGTATTTCCCTCTAAAATCTAGTTCTAGGTACTGGCACTTGGTTTCAGGCAACAGAATCAATAACAATAATAAACTTGGTTATGACCTCTAACTTTACACGGTTGCTAAACATAACATACTCCATAGGTGGGAGTGGTTTATTTCAATGAAATACAAGAAACCCACACTATTCATCTTAAATTCATATAACTTAGCTTTTCCAATCCATTAGTAAAGGATCACAGAGGAGAAGATCGTCAAATTCATTAATATTAGTAAACCTACATAATGTTAACACAAGGAGTTACGTCGATAATTACACCAACTCCCGTTGTGCTACGTGCATTTAAGACTAATTCAAATGTTTCTCGCGTTCAGTTTCGAACGGGTGAACTGCCGTATAGCGATTTCTCTTCTTTGATCCGAAAATAAATGATACCTGTAGTTGTAAACGAGTTGGCATATCCGTTGCGATAAAGGATAACTCCGTCTTGCAGGTTAAATACTAAAACTTGCTTTGACTAAGATATCAGCCAAAAATCGACTAAGAGAAATTTATCAATTCAATTACCTCCGTATGAAACTCAAAGCGATATTTGATAGTTGGCATTTAATTCCCTTGTGTTTGACGTATAAGAAATGTTAAATGATACAAAAATAGATGTCATTGGCTAAAGGTTAATGTTGAAACGTTACACTAATGAAATGTTATGTGTGACTGAATGAACTGGATATCATCGTTACTTTTTTTCGTTTAAAGCTCTTTATTCCTTTATTTTGTTTTTTTATTTATTCGAATCTGGTGCAGTTTTAATTGAGAAAATATTTTCTGAAAATAATTAATTAGGGGTAAGAAATATAAAAAACCACGCTGATAAATAATAAACCAAATAAAATGTTGAAATAACTTTCATAAAAAATCGGTATTTATCGGTATGAAAAGTTGGAAATCGGAGCCCTTGTCGGTATATCGGTATTGAGAATAAAAATCGGTATGAATACCGATAAATCGGTATATCTGTCAACGCTGCTACAAGCTTTAAGATCGAAGATGGCGTCGAAAGAAGAGCAAGTGCGAAAGGCAATTGTGTGCGGTCGCAATGAAAATCCGGATCTGTCAGTAAGAAAAGTTGCAAAAAGCTTGGTTTTCCTGCAAACACTGTCCATAACGTTCTCAAATCTTTCGATACCCGATTGACAACAGCCAGGAAGGCTGGAAGCGTAACGAAAACGGATCTCAGGAACCACCAGAAGGACGCGAAGGTGAATCAAATATTGCAGAAGAGACCAGATCTTTCGGTAGGTACTGTTACTAGAAAAATAAAAATGTCCCCAACTTTCGTGCATATTTCCAAGCACCGGCAAAGTATGAAGTCGTTCAAGGTGAAAACTGTACGGAACCCTAATGATAAACACAATGTGATGGCTAAAAATCGGGATCGCAAGTTCTATCGCGAATATATGACAAAGTTTCCTGCGTGATAATGAACGATGAAGCTTTCATTTAAGCAGCTTCCCGGAATGCCTACCGGACCAAATTTCCCAAAAAATATTTGGTATGGCAGGCAATATGCAGCTACGGTCGAGTTTCATCACTACCAGCACGGTAAACAAGAAAATATACCGTGAAGAATGCCTAAAGAAGCGATTGTTACCACTCCTAGACAGCCATGACGCTCCCTCGCTATTCTGGTCTCGTTTTGCATCTTGTCACTACGCCAAAGATGTTTTGGAATGGTATAAAGCGAATGGAGTCCACGTTGTACCGAAAGAGCCGAATCCACCTAACTGTCCGGAGTTGCGACCTATCGAGAGGTATTGCACTTTCGTGAAGAGAGAACTTTCTCAATGTAAACAACAAGTTACAACTATAGAAAAACTGCGAAAATCTTGGACAAAAGTAGCTAAATCGGTTGCAGAGAAGTCTGGACAGACCCCAATGGCTGGAGTAAACTGAATAGTTCGTAGCTCCTTCGTGCAGCCTAATTAAGTAACTAGTTTTAAGATGGCTAACAATGCACAATTGAATGAATAAAAATGCATCTTGGATTGAACTGACAGCAAATTTGTTTTAAATCTGTCCAGATTTTGTCACGATCAAGCCTTACAAACAGCATTCGAAAACAATCCACTTGATAATGTACGGTCAGTAAGATCCGAAGTCACATTTTGTAGAGTCTATTGCGGACAAGAAATAGATAGGATTGGCCCACGAAGAGAAGAAGTAATCAGGAGAGGGGCTTGGAGAGCTTAAGGGTACGAAAATGTCAAAATTTGCATCGGTCTAGCCACCCAAAAACCAAATATACTAACTGAATTAGAAGAAAATTAGTATTCTCCATTAAATTCCAACTACCTTTGCTTATCTTCGACAGATACGCGTATTTCGTCTACAATGTGCAGACTTCTTCAGTGTCTCGTACTAATAACTCGACTTGTTATTAGTTATAAGTACGAGACACTGAAGAAGTCTGCACATTATAGACGAAATACGCATATCTGTCGAAGGTAAGCAAAGGTAGTTGGAATTAAATGGAGAATACTAATTTTTCTTCTAATTTCTAGTTACCGGCATTCCACTAAACAGCTCAAACCCTCTAGGATTCAAATATACTATTTTATACTAATGAAAGTCCATCGACGACATCCTGTTAGCGGGTCCTGTGTTACAAGATCCTTAATTCGTTTCAAGAGAGATTTGGAAGCTCTGTTGAAACAATTTGTGCTACTTGGGACCTTTTGTGCCAAAAGACCGGAATCAGTGTCGAGGTTTTTTTTGTCAATTGAGCTCCAATGTTTACAAGAGTAATAGGAAGATCCAGGATCTACTCGACTATAGTTAAACCCAAAATCACCTACGCGTCACTTATCTGGTGGACGAAAACCAAACAGAAAACGGTACTTAGCAAATTAAACAAGCTGCTAAGGCTTGCTACTATTTTCACAAGCTAAAGCGCTAAAATCTCTACTTTATCTTCGTGCTTTAAATGGAGTGAGTTGAATGCATGGAAAAGGATTAAAGTCCCTGTACGACCGAGTACCATAAAAGAGTTTCAATTAAATCCACTAAAAATGATTGTTCATGTACGAATATACTAGCGCCACCTGTTTGCCAAGAACGAGCTTCTCTCATGCGGAAAAAAACCCTGTTCATCGAGTCAACGAGTTGCCGTTGATGTCATCACAGCAAAGGCCAAGGTACTCAAGTGATGATGTGGTAGTGGATTTCTGTTTCCGCCCGGGCATGAAATCAAATGCATATAAAGGGGTTACCCGCATGAGAACCGTTCTACTATAGTATCTCCCTTCGTTCACAGAATAATCAATTGTGCTGTAGAAGAGTGAACCAAGTCAAAAATTTGTAAAATTTAGAAATTGAATTAAAAGTAAGAGATTAGTAAAAATTGAAAACATTATAAAGAATAAAGTGAATCAATTGTCTAAGTGAATTAACGCATGAAATAATTATTTATCTAAGTGATTGAACAAGAAAATTTAATAAAAGTCGAACAACAAAAAGACAGCGATCAGTAAAGAAAAAATCCTCTAGTTACATTGAAGATTCCACTGTTTATCGTAATTATATTTCCAAGTCTCTACACGCTGTCCCGTTTGTGCTTCACTGTGCTTTTGACTCCAAAGATCAATCTTCGCGTTATTCCCCGTCATCATGTCTACGGATCACCGCACGAAGACGTTAAAACTACGAATGAAGAGTCTTCAGACGTCGTTCAGTTTGATATTTGGTTTTTGGATAGCTACAATGATGAAGAACATGCTTTGGAGGTTCCGGTTTCGCCTAGAGAGCATAACGAAGCTGTGGAACGACTTCTCCGCAGTCCAGTCTAAGCTGGAAACCACAGACGAGTCCTGCATGGAACAACATCTAAAGATGCTTGCCAGCTATTAATCAGAGTACTATAAAGGGAAAGGTTTTCTTTTGTCCGTCTGTAAAACAACTCCATCTCCGGCAACCACCTCGTCCGCTTCGACATCTAATTTGAACCTGCAAAACCCTACAACATCCAATGTGCGTCTACCAGATATATAACTGCCTGTTTTCAGTGGGAATTTGGTTTATTGCCTGAATTTCCACAACCTGTACATTTCATTGGCTTACTCTTAAGCCGAACTGTCGAATGTACAAAAAAAAATACTATCTCCGTTCGTCCCTCTCGGGAGACGCTCTCAACCTAGTACAGACAATCCCTATAACTGCGGCCAACTACTCCGTCGCCTGGAATTTGCTTGAGGAGCATTTCCAGAACAAGCCCCGATTAAAACAATCATACCTTAACGCTTTATTCGAATTTCCAACTATCAAACGCGAGTCAGCGTCAGATCTACATACCCTAACATTAGCATTTAAAAAAATGGACAAAAATTGCCTTTTTTTCAAAACTACCCATGCAGCATCAATCATAGTAACCCATGAGTCAGCAGACAAAATTTGACAGCTCTATCAGTCGAACTCTAACCGTGATGGCAAAAACAGTGAAGCAACTCCGTTCAGCAGTGTGCGCGCTCAAAGAACGGCACCCCGCCGTTCGATACCGGACATCGTGCGGCGCTTTGTGGACGCCGGATACGCCCGTTCTGACATCTACAACATCTTGGCACTATTAGACAACAATAAGAGCATCGAAAGAAAGCCCGGTTCCAGACGGCCGATGACCCTGAGCGACAAGAAGCTCCAAAGGATGCTGAAGAGGACCGAGGGAAAGTGGCTGCACTGCTGCGTGCGCTTGGTCGGGAGGTCGGTTCATCCGGTCAAATAGTGAATAAGTACCTGGCGAACTTGAACATACATGTCAGGTAGCGGAAGTCGTGTCCACTGGTTTCGGAGCTGCAAGCAATGTCGCAGCGGTAGCGGCTGAATAAGATGATCAACTCGCTTTTCCCGGTGAATCGCGACGTGGCGGTTGTGATGGACGACGAGACTTATCTCACCCTGGATGGCAACGAATGGCAGGGCACTTCGTATTTTACTTCCCCCACGAAGGAAGTAAGCTCCGAGGCGAAGTACATTTCACACACCAAGCTCCCCAAGAAGATGCTGCTGTGGCTGACAATCAGCGCGGAAGGGATGTGAAAGCCGCTCTTCTTTCGCTCCGGATTGGCCGTCAACGGGGAAATTTATAGTACGAAATACCTGCCGGAAGTTGCGTCGTTCATCAAGAAATACCGTAAGAGCGAATATGCGATGTTCTGGTCGGATCTGGCGTCGGCCCACTACTCGAAGCGATCGTTGAAGGAGATGGAGCGGCTGAATATCGATGTAGTACCCAAGTCGGCGAACCCGCCCAACGTCTCCCAGCTGCGTCCCATCCAGAATGTGGCTACAAGAATTGGGCGACGATGAACAGCAAGACTTTCCACGAGCCGCTGAAGTACTACGAAAGGATTTCTATGTGGATGATCCTTTCTCTAGAGCAAACAGCATAGAAGAAGCCATCGAACTTCGAGAACAACTTGACACTCTTCTTTCCAAGAGAGGATTTACCAAACGCAAGTGGGCCTCTAATATTCCTGCAGTCGTTTATGATGTCCTCCCGATAACCTAGCGCTGTATTCATCCGTGCATTTCTACCCAGACCAATGTATAAGGACACTGGGACTGCATTGGGAACTCTGTACTCTCCAAAATAGCACGCCTCTTCGATCCCATTAGACTGGTTGGACCGGTAATAACAACTGCAAAATTGTTTATGCAGCATCTGTGGACTTTAAATAACAACAAGGACGAATCTTAGGGATGGGACGATGAATTGCCAACAACCATCAAAGCACGTTGGTTGACTTACCGCGAGCATTTGCATTTGCTGAATGAATTACGAATCGAGCAATAGGTTATCTGTTCAGCACCAACATCAATCCAGCTGCACTTCAAAGTAGCATTTCTAACAGCAAGATCAAAGAATGCACATCTTAAAAAGCAGGATATTCTTCGTTTGGAGTTGTGCGGAGCTCTTCTTGCGACTGAACTTTTTCAAATGTGATTGCATCGCGGAACCGAAGAAGTCATCTTGAAGGAACTCGACGAGACAGAAGCAACAGTCATTCGATCGGTCCAGCAACGGTCCTACAATGAAGAACGCCGCCCCTTGTCAATACACTTCGTCTACGATACTGGATCGTTGGAACCAGGAATATGTCAAAAACACATCATACGTAAGTGTGTCACCTCTGATAAAGCCACGTCTAAACCCTAGCGTCACGAGTAACAGCAAGCCGACCATTTTTCATCTACTGAGCATTGATTACTGGGGTCCAATTTCAGTTGCACCTCAGGCACCATCATCGTTGCACAGCTCCCAGAAAAGCTTACATAGCGGCGTTTGTCTGCTTCTCAACACGTGCTGTTCATCTGGAACTGGTTTTCGATTTAACTGTACTGCCAAGTTCTACAAGCGCTAAGACGTTTTGTAGCACAACGAGAACTTTGTCGTGAAATCTGCTCGGACAACGAACGAAATTTCAACGGTGCGGCTAACGAGCTGCGCAATTTGATTCGGAACAAGGAGCACCAGTCAGCGGAATCCGATGGCACTTCAACCCTCCCAAGGCATCACCCTTTTGGGGGTCTGTGGGAGGCAGCATTTCAATCCGCGCAGAAGCATTTTGTTTGGGTTTTTAATTCACGCCCGATCACTCCTCTGAAGTGCTCACTCCTGGTCACATTTTATTGGGGTCCGCGCTCAAATCCACTCCAGTCCGAATTTCCAAGTAACCAACTGACCAAATGGCAGCAAGTTCGAAAGATGTTCCAAATCATCTGGAAGAGGTGTCATTTGGAATATTTAGTAACTTTACAGCCAATAGTGGTGCAATTCGCAAATCGAACTGAGGAAAGCTCAACTAGTCCTGCTTGTGGACAAAGAGTCTCCACCTATGGTCTGGCCGACTTCGAGAATTTAAGATCCACACCCTGGAGCTGGCGGAAACACACGGGTGGTCTCGGCCCGAACAGCAAGCGGCAGCTACCTCCGTCCCGTTAGCAAGATTTGCCTTCTTCCGATTCCACCATGCAACGAGAAACCATCAGAACCAAACACTTCAACTCCTCCAGAAGCGGAACCATAACCTCAACAGTCATCGCTTAAACCAATTCATCGCCTATGCTGCACAACTTTCCATCCGGAGAAACCTGAAACAAAAATCCTCCCATTTCCGACAGTTTGGAGGCTTAATGTCACGAAGTATCACCAGGACCTTATTTTCCTCGTATCATTTCTTCGTCACTGTTGAGTGGCGACCAAATGCCAAATCGAGCCAAAACAGAGTGTTTTGAGAATACTGCTTTAGAAGTGACAATAAATTTCGGCACTTTTCTTTCAGTGTGGATTTTGAATGATTTCGCTGAAACGTTTCACTAGTTTGTTAGCTGAAGTAAAAAAAGTGAAGCAAGGGCGAAAACTGATGGCGTACAATGTGAAAAAGCTACCTAACCGTGATGACAAGCAACATTTTACTGGATAAATTCGTGCTAAGGAGCTTTACACCAATTTTTTGCAAGCTTTTTCTTGTATCATAATGGATGATAAAACATACACTGAAAATTAATTTTTGTTTATATTACGAAATCAAAGGTAGGACAAACAAATATATTCGTTGTTTTCTGCAACGAAACTTATTTGTACTTTTTAAGAAGCTTACTTCGTATTTAATGCCACACGCGCAACTGTCACAAGCACTAAACATTTGTTAATAAGCACCGATTGGTTGGTCTTCACGAAATTCATTCTGTGCATTGTACAAACAAGGTGTAATGAAAGCATTTAGTTAGATGACAAG
>JASCZW010003248.1:0-28697 GCA_034211315.2 Aedes japonicus | reverse complement strand
GACTGGAACGTATTATTACATATACATATATGTAGGTACACTCGAATATGGACTTGTTGGAGAGAGACGGTTACTTCAGTGTTAGTTGTAAGCAGTAAAACTGCAGGCGGGCGTCCTTCTATAAATGCCATATGATGTGGTGTGTATTTATATTCCTTATCATATGTATGTGAAATATAAGTGCCAATGTCGAGCTTATACATGACTTATTCGCCAGGTTTACTTTAACCTAAATTCGAGCCTAAACTAGTCACGACACAGCAGCCTCCTCTTAATTAACTAAATCACTACTTACCTGATTTAGTTAATTAAGAGGAGGCTGCTGTGTCGGGTTTCTCACTTATATTTATTCACATGCGTTGAACTCTCCAATAATCCAATTGTAATTTACAGTCCGATCTCTTATGTCGTTTTCGGTTATTGCCAGTTCGGAACTGGGTTCGCTTTACACGGTAAGCTTCCTTTATCCATTAATGGGTACGATTTATTATTATTGTTATTCCTGTGGATTTTTTACGCATTTTACTGAAAAACTGCATCTACCCATATAAATGGGTAGACGCCGTTTTACCAACAATCAATATGCAACTAGCGATTTGAAATTGGTTCACTGTTGTAGAACCCCTTGGTCCGTATTACACCTTGAAGCCAGCACCTTGCTATACATATTTGCGCCTTTGTTTTGATTTGCTGTGTTATTTCGACAGAATATTTGAGAGTGTGTTCGTGCGAGTTCATTACTAGGGGCGCATTTTTAAGCTTGGGACTGAGCTTGGGACCGATGTGCTAGTTCTGACTGAGCCAAGAAAAAAATCGTTTTTGTATGGGACATCGATGAGGTTCGCTCTCAACTTTATTCGAAGTCTAACCTGGATTCACCAATACACAAACATGAACTGTCAAAATTAAAGGTTTATGTGTGTTTATGTTTATGTTTTGCATTAATACCATCATACTGACTCAACTGTGGATCCCTTTTCATTTAGGTCCTCGAATCCAAATTCTTCGGAACGGTAACGCAAAACTTCCGCTATGTGACGGAAGTGTTGGTAATAATCAAACAGGTCAAAATTCAAACCAATTGAATTGTTCCTCGACCACCTGGATAGTTTCAACAAAAAGATCGAAAAGAAGAAAAAAGAATACGATCGTAATTCCCGTAAAGCCGATCGCTATAAATTCAAACTGAAATACATCAGTTACAAACTGAAGCTGGAATATTGGATGGATCACATGGGACTAAAGGGGTCAGCTTGGAATATAACGGATAAGTTCAAAGAGCCCTTCCGAAGGCTACAAAATGACCAAAAATCCCAAGTTGAAACACCAGACGAAGAAACCTGGGGCTGGGACCAAAACCTACAATACAACATCTTAAATCGCGTGACAATTCAATAACGAATTCATTGGTGGTTAAACCGAGTGCCCAGGATTTCATTGGTTAACGGGAAGGTTATTAGAACTCCCGGGACGTCAAAAATCACTTCATAAATTTATGTTTATATGAAGGCTCAGATTGGTGGATTAATACATGTTCATACGAAAAGGACTGGATATTTCCATTTCGCGACATCCTGAAGAAGCCTTTCATCATAGAAACCATTCAAGTTATATAAACATACCCAAGCGGCCATTTGAATATATTTGAGAGGCTAATTCTTGAGGATCCTTAAAAGTATTTGTTTTGGTCTCCCGGAAAGATTGGTCTACACTATTTTGAATTTAGACCGCCAAAACGAACAAACCCCATTATTTTGGGATCAAGAGTAGGTTACAAACTCCACTTTTGATGAATCCCTTTTGGGTATTCGAAATTTCGTTCTACGTACAAGTTATAAACCGTAAGAATAATATATTCTTATGTGTTTAACAATCGGTAGTCATAATAGTAATTGTCTATTGGTAATATAATACAGTACGATAATCCTGTTAGTTTAACATTTAATAAAAATAATAATCATAATTTCCGTTTGCCTTAGAGACGCTTCATCCACGAGACAGCAGCGTCCAGCTCGCGTTCAACAAATTTCCTTTACGTCCACGTCGAATCCTTCCGGGATCTTCTGACTTCTGATCGTTCCCTAACCACACACCCACAGATCTTTGTAAATCATCCAAATCAGTCGCTCGTAACGCCACCCTGAAACGAAACTCGAAACCATCAGTGAGTTCTTCTTGAAAGACGTATTTCATCCGAATCTTACCGTGCACCGTGCAACTCCAATGTTCAAGTGATTGGTCGGTTCGTCTAGAAGTAGTTTGGTCTACCCATGTACATCTTGGCCTGGCGTCACCTGCATGGCAAGTTCCCCGGATACGTTAAAACAAATCAAAGTTCTGCGGTACTCTTTGATCGGTTTCCCGGGGTAGGCAATCTGGAACCGTTCCACGACGTTGTATTCATGTCCAACTAGTCGACGTGATGCTTGGAGAAGTAATCGAGATGGAGGCCATGATGCGGATTGACGAGACCTCCCGTATGTTGCAGCAAGCCTATCAGCCTTATTCTGCGTGGCGTGAGTCGAGACGACTCGCTCTCACATACGAGGTGACAATTGTCGCCTCGTGTGAGGTGATTCTCCGTGCAAATCAAATGGAGTGTCACCTCACACAAGGCGACAATTGTCACCTTGTTTTTGAAAGCGAGTCGTTTCGACTCACACGCCACGTAGAATAGCCCTGTATGACAAATGTCAACAGCGTGGTCTCACCGGAACCGTTCTCACCTACCTGGTAGAAAAACGAATAATAAAATTAGATAAGCTATCACAATTCTAGTTCTAAGGCAATATCTTACAAAAAAGGTCCTGGAGTCGAGTTTCGCGCTCAGATTGACCAACTTGAATATAACCTTGTCGTCCGAGTACTTGACCTGGACTTCGTGCATTTGCAGCACCGGTGGATTCAGTGGATCTACCTCTGGGAACTTGATCGTTACTTTAATTTCCTTCTCCACTGGTTTTAGGTCCGGAAAAATTATGAATTTAATTCTTACCTTGCGGGAACAATAACTTACAGCTAATCTTACATCTTGATCTTGGTCTGCACGTTGGTAGTACGGTTGGCATTGTCAGAACCTGAGCTTCGCATTCGTTCCTCTGAGCTTTGTCATTCTCCGTCTGTGTTTTGTCGAATGTCAATATCAAGAAATTTCTGGTCGTGAAAAATGACCAGCGACGTTGTGGACAACGTTTTAAAAGGTAATTCTCATACTTGATTATCAACATGTTTGGGTAGCAGATCCGGCTTGGAGAACTGAGCTGTGGCTAAGGCCAGACACATTCCCGTTCCACCGGAGAACGTCCTGGTAATGTGAACTTGTATCTCCTAGGGAAAATCGATAACATTCAAACTAATTGAGGCACGTGCTACCCAGACAACCACAAGTCATATAACAGTGTTCAAATAGCATCGTATATTCCTATATTTTTAATCAAAATCGCAATTAATTCTGGCCCTTATCGTATTATGTTTAAGTTAAATCGTAAAGAGTGTAAATTTTCAACTTCTATACGATGTGTCATTTATTCATCGTACTGCGTCACAAACTAAATCGGATATACATCGCTAACCTTTTTAAATCGATTTTGTTATTACATATTCAATCGCAAAGGATATCAAATTAACCCGTTTAAGAAAACACGTATATTGCACGTATATGGCCTCCACTTTTGCTCGTATAAGCCATATTTTTGGATTCTATACGAATTTTTAACTTACATATATGTTCGTATATCATAAAAACAACTTTCAATATACGTGCATTTTGGTTGTCTGGGTAGAGCTTTATCAGCTTCTATGTGTTGAATTTGAATATAAAATTTTGACAGTTCTTGGTTTAGCTCGAGGCTCGACTTGACGTTTCGATGCGCATAAAAACAAAGTTTCACAGTGTTGCCAGAAAAAAAAATTCAATTTTATGGTGAAATTTCACAACTTTACAGAGTTGCCAAAATGCCTCATATTTGTTCCACATGGTAATATTCACCATAAAATGTGGAATAAGTTGGAGCTTTCAAAAATTTGTAACAAAATGAGGAGTGCATGGAAAAAAAAGTTATTAACGCTAACGTTATAAGAATTTCACTGCCTTAAAAGGAAAAATTGTAACAAGGTTACATAAATCACATAAATAACATAAACTTTATATTGAGGAAATGAGAAAAACAAAACTAATTTCATAAATATTTCTTCCGTGCAAGCACCCGGCGTACCAGGTCTCTGATCCCTTTAATGTGCGATTCCACAGTAGAGGCTTAACCGATAACCTTTAAGACATGCGTTGGAAAACGGATATACACGAGAAACAATTAATAAGAACGATCTCGGGAATTGTCGAGATATACGGGGAAAAGGCCCATTAATTATGCCACTAGCGATCTCTCAAACCCAGATCGTAGAATCGTTAAGATCAGAAAGTCAAGTCTTAGCGTAGGCAGAAGAAAAAAAAATATTGTAAGTGTGTGATACTTATAAAGTGGTAATAAACCTATGAAAACTAGTACAGTGAGATATATCGTGAAGCTATTGGAAAAAAAAAGTAAGCTCATCTTGATTATATGTTGAACACCAATTGAGAAAAGATTTTAAAAAATATTATAGGGCTAGAAAACTGAAAAAGGGGGTGCAAAATAACCGCACAAAATTGTACCTCGTGTGTACGGTTGACAGGTAACTTAAACCTTAAAATGTGACCTAAAACCAGAATTCTTAAGTAAAAATACATTGGTGCAACCCTAGGACACGGCGGAGTCCGTTCAAAAAGGCAGCGACATATATCGAGCAACACTTTCGGTCGGTAAGGCATACAACATAGCAGCACCGTTAGTTTGTATGCTCTTGTACTCGACTTGACAGGTATCATCGATCACGTCATCATCGAAACCGTCAGCATCGATACGTCATCATCACCGCTATTACAATCCTTTGATTACACCCGCGTGCTTGTACCTAGTGTCCACCAGGTGACCATCAAAGCGTCACCGTGTCGTTCCCGACTCGAGTTGAGCACAACTGTTCGAGTTATATTTCAAATCGAAGGAGATCACGTTGTCACTGTAGCATGTCGCAGGATGGAGATCCCCATACCAAACCCATACTAAGCCGAGACAAAAAAAATGCGAAAACTGTTAAGACGATTAGAATTGGTAGATGTCTTTTTACAAGAAGGGTGTAAATAAAAACCAGAATTCGGATTAAACATTCGTCGGTAGTTCTTTAGTTTGGTAGAGAGAGTTCGTTTATTGCATATTTTCGGTTTCGGGACGCGTAAAATAGGCTCTGGGTAGACAAGTTTCGGCCGTGGGTAAAAGGTTACGATTAAGGTCTCGCAGCCGAGTACGGGATTCTTTGTTTAGTCAACGTGCGCCTTCGCGGCAAGGTCAAACTTGCCTGGCGCTTAAGCGGAGGTTGTATATGTCCGAGATTTGCTCCTTCTCATACCCCGTTACAGAATAAAAAAAAAGGGGGTTAGGTGTGACCATAGGCGCCAACTTAGAGGGGGCATGGACTTTTTGGCTCCCTCAATAATTTTCAGACGGGGCAAAGTATCATTTTGCCCCCCCCAATTATTTTCAAACTTTTCCCAGATTTTTATCTAGAAGAATAAATTTGTCCTGCACAGTTATCTTTCACAATTAAATTTTAAGCCAACCGTCATTTCAAATTTGCACTGTGCGCAACGATCCCTGTTTTTTTTTCAGTGGGTCTCTTTTCATTCATTTCATCGGCGTCAATTCATCAATCAACTGAAGCGGATGAATGGTAAGGTCTGGAAAGGTGCACTTTTGCCTTCTTTCTTTTCTATACAATTCATGACGTCACCTTTGCTGATACAAGAGGATGCATTAATGACAGAAATGAATGGTTCGCATTGCCAGGCCTGAATAAGCTGAGCTTCGTGAATGAAAATGAATAACATTTACTGTTTATTTTGAAACTGTCGAAACGGAACAAAAAGTAAGTTTTGCTTGCGGATAAAAGTTGAAACGGGTTTAATTAAAGTTGAATTTTAATTCATATCCATACTGATTCATCAAACGATTTACGAGTTTAAGCTTTCTAAAAAAGGTAAGCAATGAATGGTTTTTTTATAAAAGGGAACAAGCTTGAAAGCGCCTTTTTTGTCGAATTTTCAGAATTGACGATGGACAAGTTTTTGATCAAGCTCCCAGGAAAAAAGCGATAGAGATAGCTGAAGACTGCTGCGACGTTGCCAGCGCTGGTTCTGGTACAGAATCCAAGTTCGACGCGGGAGAAGGTCCATCTGGTTCAGGTAAAACTGTGGACGCAGCAAAAACTTCAAAACGACGTTTCGTGCCCGGCTGGAAAGCGACTTTCCCATGGATTGCATATGATCCTGTGAATGATGTTGTATTATGTTCCGTTTGCCGGGAAATTTTTATGAAGCTTGGCCTACCGTTTTCAACTAAAAAAGATATAGTTTTTATTGAATCTGGTTTTAAAAACTGGAAGAAAGGAGCCGAAAAATTTAAAATCCACGAGGGATCGTTCTGCCACAAGGAGGCCGTTTTGAAGCTGCATTCGTTGAAAATTGGAGTAAACGTCTGCGCTCAAATATCCGACCAGAAGAAAAATGAAATGATAGTGAACCGTGCCTGCCTAAAAAGTTGTTTTCTTCGATTCTGTACTTGGCTAAGCAAGGTCTCGCTATTCGTGGTCATCATGATGACTCAAGCAACTTCTTAAATTTGTTAAACTTGCGGGCTGAAGATTCGAACGAGTTGCAAATGTGGCTAAAACGAGAATCTTACACATGGTGTAGCCATGCCGTACAAAACGAAATGCTGGATCTTCTAAGCCATTCGCTACTTCGACGATTGATAGGGCTGGTGAAGCAAGCGGATTTTTTGCGATTATTTGTGACGAAACGTCGGACATGAGCAGAAAAGAACAATTCTCTTTTTGTTTAAGGATTGCTACTAATTCCTCGAGGTTGAGGAGTTCTTCCTCGGTTTTTATGAAGCTGAGTCAACTGCTTCGTCGTCTTTGCATTCTATCATTAAGGATATCCTTATACGCTTTGATCTGCCCATCTCAAAATGTAGAGGCCAGGGCTATGATGGTGCAAATAATATGTCTGGCAAGAAAAGCGGAGTACAGACCAGAATCCTTTTCGATGAAAAACGAGCTATTTTTGTTCATTGTTTAGCTCATTTGTTAAATTTGGTGGCTCAAGACGTGATCAAAACAATTCCTATCTGCAGGGATACATTGAATTTGATCATCAAAGATATGATTAACTTCGTAAGGGATTCGCCAAAAGGCTTGCCATTTTCCAGACATTGAAATCTGTTGATTCGACAAATCTGCGGCCACTGTGTCCAACGAGATGGACGGTGAAATACTTGTCGCTTTCATCTGTTCTGTCAAATTACTTAGCTTTGGTAGAATTTTTCACCTCTTTGGCTGAAAATGACGTTTCTGATGCAGGACTCTAAGGCGTCTGGATTTTTGAGAATGCTAGAAAAATTCGAATTTTATTTCATCTTAAATGTAATGGTGAAAATTTTCGGATACGTTGATTCTGTGAATACAGCCCTTCAGAAAAAATCCTTGCGACTAGAAGAAGCATACCGGATGATTGGTACCTTGAAAGCTAGCCTAAGCTTTTGTAAAAAAGATTTTCGGGAGATTTGGGAAAATGTTACCGAAAACAGACCGGATGCAGTTGAATCGCCGAAACTACCAAGGAAGAAAAAGTTCCGAAGCGTTACGAAACCGATGTTCCAACTTTGACAGTATCAATTGAAGAGACCTACGAGAAGCAGTTCAAAGAAATTATAGACAATATCCTAGGATCGCTTACTTCTCGCTTCGACACCGAAACATTTGCGTTTGTGTTGGAAGTAGAACAATTCATACTGGGAGACGATACCAATAAAGACAAAATTATCAGTTTCTATGATAATGACCTTGATCCTGATCTTTTGATGTTACAACGGGAGATGTTTTTAAAGATCGTCCAGGAAGCTTCTGAACCCGTTCAAAACATCTCCAGCATCGTCGATTACATAAAAAATGAAGCGCATTTGATGGATATTTTGCCGGAGTTTGTAAAGTTCTTGAGAATCTTTCTCACAATTCCGGTAACGTCAGCTACTGCCGAAAGGTCGTTTTCCGGCCTCAGAAGGCTCAAAACCTACTTACGATCGACTATGGGACAGCAAAGATTGAACTCTGTTTCGATATTAAATTTCCATAAGGACATGGCGAATGATCTTGATTTGGATACCATCATGAACGAGTTCATCAACAAAAATAACCATAGACAGCGCACGTTCTTCGTTAAAAGTGAGGTGTAATATATTAACTGGTTATTTTTTTTGAGTTGGCTATAATAAAAACGTGAATAAAACTCTTTGTTTTGATTTACTTATTATACCAAAGAACATCACCGCCGTTTTTTTTATAAAGCTATTTCTCAACAATTTTTTTGAAATTTCAATCCACTTTTTCCCTGACATTTTGCCCCCCCAATAATTTCATGAAGTTGGCGCGCCTGGGTGTGACAAAAAAGGTCTATTATAAAATTTATCATTAATGATTGACTGTAAATTCCCAAACAGACTCTTAACAATCTATACCGCTATCAGGATAATGGTCTCCTGCTGGTCATTCAAAACACCACGCCCCTCACAGCCAAAACAACTGCTATGCTTTCATCATACCAATATCCATACCAAACGTCCTTTGTCAGGGCCTTCAAATGATTTCGAAAGAGCAAATAATAGAATTTTCCAACAGACTTTCTCATTTATACCAATCCAACTTCCAATAAGAACAGCGCCGGCGTTCCAATGTTTCGTTACAAAAGTTGTCTCATCTGCGGTTTAAAGTAGGCTACGTCAAAACTGCAGTAGTGTCTTGTAGCTACCCTAACAAAAACCACGTTGAAAGTACAATGAATCTATCTATCTAAATAACTTTAGGTTCTATAGTTTTCAACTATAAGATAGCAATTGTTCGTTATGTTTTTCACCATAGAACCAATTGTGGATAGCAAATTTACAATACAAAAGTAGGGTTGTTGTGTATCTTAATAATAAAAAAAAATTAGTTATCGAACAATGTCAAGCCTTAACCATTCAAAATTGTTGTTGTGTTATTATGGAAATTTTGACTACCGTAGACTCAATTGTCTATGTGTTATGATGACAATTGAGTCCAACAATAAAATTCATTATAATTTTATGATATCGAATTGTAAGGTGTACAGTGCTATTATATTCAGGCAACCCCACTTTTTTGTGGATTTAATTTCATAATTTTGTGTGTGGGATCTCAATACTACCCCAGCGGCAATGGTAGGTACAATACGGACGCGGATCGCGGGTACCACTATCAACATAGCAAAAGCAAGTTCAGAATAGTTGTTAGGCCAGCTAAGTGGTTTTCGCGAATCCCGTAGCCTGAAAAACCATGTGCTTCTATAGGTAGCACCCGTAATCGACGTTTAACATAGGTAAAAATCTAGCCTTTTACCTTTAAACCAATTTTAATCAATAGTACTTTTCGAACTTTCGGAAGAATACGTTCTCTGTAGTGTCCGTTTTGACTCCAGCTCGTAGGAAACTCGATCCGTAAGTATTCATAATAGGATTCGTCGGCAATGCAATTTTGATGCACGATCAGTCGGTGTTGTTTATGTGTGTAGCAACGTGCGGGGTGATGTTGTGAGGCAGTAACATCCATACGAAAGTGTAGCGAAATTCTACACACTTTTCTGCGTTTGCAAAAGTTTCCTTCGAGCGTGCAGAACTTTCAGAATAGAACGACAGACACTCAATCATGTTTTCAATTCTAACTCAATTGAATTTTTAATTTCCATCCTCGATTTGGCCTCGACTACGATCGGTTTTGCTGATTTGGCGAAAATAATTAAAATTTGTTTATTACTGTTTCCAACGTTTTTAACCCGATCGCTGATAAGAGAACGGGGTAAACATTGCGGCGCGAGAGACTAGTGGAAAAAACAAACAACAAGCAAGGATCGTAGATGTGGTACCAACACAAGTGTACGAAGAGCGAAGTTTACTGTGGTGTGTTTGCACGAGAAAGAGAGAGTGCGTATCGTGGTATGCGTGGTAGAACGAAAACATGGCTCACTTGGAGCGAATTTTAGCACCCGAAGATTCTATATTCTATGAATGATTAATTTTATTGATGATAATTGAATTTGTGAAAGGCTATGATTGAAGAGTGCTAGCCATTCTACCTAATACCAACAGGACAAGGGAGCAAACATTAAATTGGCAATGTGCTAATCTCTCCCTCTCTCTCTTTCTCTCGCACACTCTCACGCGCCTACTACTCAATTCAACTGAGTCAGTTGCTAATAGAGAAAAAAGGGCCAATCAGCAACAGCAACCGACTATCGCCTATTCCTGGCCAATGGTGATGGATGGGATGAACGTGTTAAATATGTTACGAGTTATTTCTTCAAATCAGTTATTGTCAGTTTGAGCTCGGTTAAGTGAAGATCGAGTGTAGACAAGTGTTTACAGTGAAATAAGTGATATTTTTTTTTTTTTCATAAGTGAAGGATTTTTTTCCACGAAGCGACATCACACGAACATCTAATAGGATTTTTGGAGGTAAAACATGTTTTATGTGAGATGATGATGTAAGGAAGGAAGGCAGGCAATCGACCTGCTCTGTGTGGAATGTGTGTTTCGTAAATATTTCGGTTGGCTTGCTGCACGTGAGCCACAGGCGCGATTGGAGCTGCACGTAGGAGCTTCCTTCGGTGGTGATTGAAACATATGTCGACATAATGTAAATTTATGCTGATCTGGTAGGAAATTGCTTGCTCGAACTTGAACTCGTGGAACCTGACGGTGGTGTTTTGATTTTAAAATGTCAAACAGTGCGATGCGTTGCAACGTAAAGGGCTGATCCAGATAGGACCAGTTAAACGATCGCACGATGACGATCGTGATAGATGGATGTGCTTGACAGATCAAGGCCATTCTTGAGTCCCAAGATAGAGAGAGCGTTGAATCGAGTTGCATGCAAATTTGAAGTAATTATAATGACACTGACGTCCGAAGGCTTCGAGATAATGGTATTGAAAAAATGTTTTTTTTATTAAAATGTGAAAATGAAAATATCAATTTTTACGTTTTATTGAATTATGCTCAGCTCCGATTATATCGGCAAATGAGGAACATTTCATGCTTATTGAATAGTTATTAAATAAGCTTATTAAATTTAATACTCAATTATTTACTTGTTTGATCGGTTTAAGGTGGCGATAGGCTAAGATCATACCCTAAAGAACCACTAAATTAGTGTTCTGGCGGTACGACACATCTAAACATCATTCTTCAATTAATGAAAAATCTGTTCGCATCTTTAGCATCCAACTCCTGTATCACTGTATCTGTATTTACTGTATCACCCTTCGCTTAGTGCAGGAAATACTGAAAAAATATTAACTTTCTACCAACTAAGCGTGCGCACAGCTCAAAATTGCAGATTCCAATGTATCTTAGGTAGAATCTATGGTAGAATCGATAATTTTTTGCAGAAATTTTTACACCAGAGCCCATTTCATTTTAGGGGAAATGTTAGCTGTGGCAATGTTGACTATTCTTAATTGAATGTATTCATTTGATAACTTGATCATTTAGCTTAAATTTGATTACCGTTCAAATAGTGAGCTATTCTGTTATGTCATATTTTTCTTCAAATATGCCACATGCTCTCGAAAAAAGTGCTGCTTTCGTTGCCTATAATAGAACATTGTTTATTTCTTCCACATGCAGTTCAAATGGAACGATAGCCGAATTGAAAAAGGGGCTGCAGATACTAGTTACACTCACTTGAGAAGTTTTTAATTCCGTCGATTTTAATAGCTAAAAAATCACAGAGCAAATAAATCGGCGCCAACATTTGATTAGGGCGAATCTGCCTTTGTAAACAAACACTTTGTTTGCTAATTAATCGGAAGTTGTATACAATTTCTTAAAAAATGAATATATCAGCGGATGGAGATAAAGCTCCTCTTCCTTAAAGAGTGCTTAATTTTTATTTGTGACCTTTTGTTCAAGAGAAAATGACAACGCAAGCCATTGTTTACAAAAGCAGATTCGCCCTAATCATGTATTTCGTCATGCTGGTATTAATTGTGAGGCCTAATCTCTTTTAAAAGACGCGAATGCCTCATCCACGGCTCGACGGTCAATTTCTTGGCACGGCAGCTCTCCTAGTAGCTCCCTCGAGAGCAATGTTTAACAACAAGTTCGAAAGCGCATCTCCCTGCTTCAATCCATATAAGGTTACGAAAGATGTCGAAAGCCTGTACACTTGATATCGGTCCATCCAACATCGCACGAGTCAGTCTAATTAGTTTCGTCGGGAAACTGAATCGGACGCCGTCTTTAAATCAATAAACATATGGTGGATCTGCAAGTTGTACTCCAAGAATTTATCACGAATTTGTCACAGGGCGAATATTTGATCCGTCGTTAATCGGCGTCAAAAAATATAATTATATTGGTAAATAAAAACAAATGTTTAAGTTTAATCTCCACCGCTCTTCTGTCTCTAAGGCTAATTGCCAGCTATGGGTTTGTGTCGAAAATCTTAAAAGACTTCACTGATCCGTACTGCCTGAAGCTCGACCGATCCTTGAAAATGCCTCCTTGGTCTGGTTTCCTCATCAATTGACTTCGAGATTGAGGATCGAAAATTTACAGCGCAGGTTTATCAGAATAGCATTGCATACTCGACGATAGCGTGATCAACAAATCTCCGCCCTATTCGGAACGCTGCAATCTGCTGATCTTGTATACTTCAGAACGCCGACGGAAGAATCCACGAACTGTGTTTGCTGCCAAGCTTTTAAATAGAGAGGTCGACTGCTCGAGGCTTCTCTCTCACCTGAACATCTGAGTGCCACCGAGAGCATTACGGAGGATAGTCACTAGATTCATAGTCTGGCAGAAACAACGACGAGAGCCAATTTGAACTGTCAGTTGGCGGAGCCAATCGAGCATATCTCGAGTAATTCATGTTAAGGGCCTAAAAACCGTTTGTACACATTGACTTCAAACGTTGATTTTTCACGAATCACAAGAATCCCACTATGTCCTGCTACTCCATATGGTCCCATAAAGAAATCAGCAATTAACCGAGTGGTTTAAGAAAACTGAAACCTGCAGTGAAAAGCATAAGTGCGATTATTCGGAAGTTAACAACGTTTGTGTTTCTTGAACAGTTGCAACCAACCATTATCCAATTCTGGCGCGACATGTCATCACTTTGGCGGATGATAATAACACGCACGTGAAGCGGTTTAGTTCCGCTAAATTGCTTTGCTGTGACGACCATTTCCTATGCGATGTCTATTACGATGCCGAACTGGAGTCAAATTTGATATCGATCAGCAGATTAGTGCCCAAGGGCGCAGAAGTCAAAGTCCAGTGGGTGCGTGATCCAGAGCAGAGGAGTGGTGGCAGCCGATGCACGCAAGGTCGGCGGTTTATTTTATTTGAAGATCGCTAGATAGCACGGAATTGTGTCCATTGTGTGGCATCGACGGCTTGGCCACAGAGATCCTGAGCGATCTAGTGCGAGTTGTCACACACTTCCATGTTCTGCTCCACTTGGTTTAACCATCTAGCTCGCTGCGCTCCTCTGCGTCTTGTTTCGGTCGGATTCAAGGCGAACACCATATTTGCGGGGAATTTGTTGTCCGACAGCTTTAGCGACTTTCTGAATACTGTGTTCGCTATAGAGCTGTGCCAGCTCGTGGTTCATCCTTCTTCTTCATAAACCGTTTTAACATACATCGCCAAAGATGGTCCTAAGCATGCGTCCTTCGAAGACTCCAAGTGCTTGCAGGTCCTCTTCGAGCATTGTCCACGTCTCATGCCCGTAGATTTCTCTACCGGTCTTATCAGCGTTTTGTACATGGTACACTTTGTACGGGGGTGAAGTTCACCTGACCTCAAGGTATTGTGGAGTCCATATTAAGCAAGACCGGTAATAATGCGTCTCCGAATTTCACTGCTGCAGTTGTTATCCGACGTAACCAATGAACAGCAGTACGCAAACTCATCCACCACCTCGAACTCATCTCCGTCGATTGTCACAGTTCTGTCTATGCGAGCTCTAACACGCTCGGTTCCTCCAGCCAACAGACACTAAGTCTTCGACGCATTCACCTTCAGTCCGACCTTTTCCGCTTCACGTTTCAGCTTAATGTACTGATCAGCTACCACTTGGAACGTTTTGCCGACAATGTCCACGTCGTCAGCGAAGCAGATGAACTGAACAGATTTATTGAAAATCGTACCCCGCATGTTAAAGTCCGAACGTTTCATAATACCTTCTATCGCAATGTTGAACAGGAGACAGGGAAGACCATCGCCTTGTCGAAGTCTTTTACGTGTTTCAAACGAGACGGATAACGCAACCGATATCTTCACGTAACACTGTACACCATCCCTCGTAGAGGAACCGGAAAGTCGTGGGCTGCAAATGGATTTTTAAATGAAAATTGGACGAGGCTTACAACATCGTTCGCTACAATACCCGTTTAGTAGCACAACATTTTTTGCAGATGTCGCGGGCGGACTTTGGTTAAATGCCTTCGCCAGTAGTTTAACAGGTTACCCTTAAAACCGTAGCTGGCCAGCGTGACATGCTGGTGTAACACGCCGATGTAAAAACTGCTTATCTTCATGGTGATATCAGGAGATAGTTTACATGAAGCAACCGATTGGCTATGATACAGAATATACTGGTGCTGTATGCTTAATCCTGAAGGGTCTGTAATGACTTAGGCAAGTCTGACGTATAGGGAACAATAAGATTGATGGTGTTCTGATGGACCCATGACCCGTGTCTGTACGTTCGAAGTGGCAGTCAAGGTAACACGTATCTCGTGATTTACGTTGACGACATCAAAATTGCGTGCCATAGTAAGGAGGTTGTACGACGCCATAATGGGAGACTTGAACAAGCATTTCACCGCTAGTTCCTTGAGCAACTTCTCGGCATCCAAGTGCAGCTTCATGGTAAGTTTTTCACACTTGACCAGAAGGCTTACACCAACTCAAGCTGGCAGGATGGAAGACAAGCGTGTCCTACGCTACGTCCTAGGCTAAAGTGAACCACAAACTTACACCGGAAGCCGAAGAGTTCGGTATAGAGGTATATGTGAACGCAGACTGTGCCAGCAATGCAGCATGTCGAAAGTCAAATTCCGGATACGTGTTCCTGCTCGGTAAAGGTCCAATATTCTGAAGATCGTGCACGCAAATCTGCGTTGCACTAAGCAGTACGGAAGCAGAATTTGTGGATTGTTCGAATGCTAGAAGATTTTTCAGTTCTGAATCATGAGGATAACCAATCATGCCTCAAACAGTTAAAGTATCACTTTTACTACATGAACTTTACTACGTGAAGAAAATTTACTACATGAAGAAAATCTCATCGTAATGCTACTGTTCAACCGATCAGATGGTAGTGGATAATTCGTGAGGAAATCGAGGAGGCGTGTTGAAGATTAGGCGCTCGATGAGCAAAAAGGCCATGGTATGTTATTTGACATCAAACAAATTTGAATAACGAGTTATTTCCCACCCCTTGAACAAAACAGTAACTGTTGTTGTTCCTACTAACCAATCCGATCTACGGCAGATCCCCATAGATATTTGATTTAAATTAAGGCATCAATCAGGTCTATTGTATGACAAATTGCACACAGTTTCGATGTATACGTTTACTGTTGGCTTTCCAATATACATCAATATCGATGACGAGCATACTTACTAGCACCAACATATTTTTTTAGATCTCGATTATTTTTTCTCGACTTTTCCTCAATAATTTATATTTTTACAAACTGGCATGAGGTTTACAAAGTGATATTTATGCAAAGTGAGAGCCAGCTGGCTGTCGGAATATGCAACGCTTTAATGACGTTTTTTCTATAGACACTCAAGTAATAGACCGGACAACGTGAGTCTGGCACAGTTGATGTATCCAAAAGAACTGTCAAATCGTATGGGAAATGCGAGGAAAAATGTTCGTTTTGGATACAACATGGCGGCCCGTTGTCCGGTCTATTACTTGAGTGTCTATAGGTTTTTCCAGAGTCGATAAAGAAGAGTCGCGCAAAGAGTGAAACCGATGCTACCTATCGATCAAAACAAACATGCTACCTATCGAACAAAACAAACAAAAACGTTTGGATCAGTGAGGAGTATTGTTATCTCGCGATGATATTTTTCCATAATTATGACGGAAAAGAGAAGAATAAAATAATGTTGCGAATGAAGTCAAATTTAATTAATAAAAATCTCAATAAAATATAAAATAATTTATTGTTACAACACCATCAAATTTATTGTTAAAACCATAAGTTTTATTGTCAGTCACAACACAATCACACTAGCGTTTATTGTTTTCCCGAATAGAATCTATTGTAAATTGGACTTTTACAATAGAAAATGGGGATTGTCAAGAATAGGAACAATAAAAATAAATATTTTTTCGCGAACAAATTAAAACCAAAACAGTTCGTTCCATTGTAACTCTATAGTCGGAATCAATTCAGAAATTTTTACGTGACAAAAAAGACAGTCGACGTTCGATAACTGCAACATGTTTACATGACAGTTATCGAATGACATTCGATAACTGCATCGCCAGATATATGTCAATAATACGTCAAAGGAAGTGAAATCATCCGAAAGTTCGTTTTAATGAGTTCCAGTGAGTTCCGTTCATCCTTTGACAGATAGCCGACCGATAACTGCATAGTTGTTACACTTATCGGTCTTGCAGTTAAGAAAGGTCTACTGTTCAGAAGGAAACGAGATGTGTAAAAAAATGATAATTACCGTGATTGAGATCCAGAATTTGATTGATGTTCTGCTGAGTAGGATTCAAAGCATTCATCCTTGCTTCCAGCTGCGATATGATGCAATCGTCGTAGATGCGATCGACTCTGTAGAGGAGCTGCTCAATAAGTCAGACAGATTTGATGCAGGTGGATTCTCTTGTAATAGCTGGGTTGCATGTGTTGCAGCGAATGGTTCCGCAGAGCAGAATTCCGAGTATCCATCCTTGCATCCAGCTGCATTTGATGCAATCGTCGTAGATGCAATAGACTCTGTAGAAGAGCTGCTCAATAAGTCATATTGAAATGATGCAGTTGAATTCTCTTGTGATGATTGGGTACTAGTAAAATGGTTGTTCAAATCCTACAATAATACAATGTGTAAATAAAAATATATCACCGGCAACTGAAGCACCGTTTTACCAACCAGTAATCGATTATCGTCGCATGTTAGTGAATTCATATCTGGTACGTTCTCATAAACCGGGACTGCTCCCGGGAGAATTAATAATCGACCACCGTCAGTCGCCATATACACATCCGTTTCATAATTGAAATGCAACTGTAATATTCACAATTATTTTTATGCATTAAATATTTTCCAAATCATTACTTACACTGCAAATACGACTATTTTCGGACAATTCCGAATCCAACGGCAAGCGGCAAAATGAAATCCATTTGTCTCTCAGCTCCCGGTTGCTCGGGAACCGGAAAAAGCTCAAATCAAGCATAACTTTTCAAAAAGACGTATGTCGCAAATGTAAACAAATCGAGTTTTTCATTCTATCCTGTCATTAATAACACCCTTAATGTAGTTGCAATTGCCAAATAACGTTATCAAAATTATTCAGTTATGTGCCACAATTTTCATATGCGACCTATCTGATCTTTTTAAATGTTATGCAAATAGTTCAGATACACCACACAGCAAGTCGACGTATCTGCGCTTGAAAATTATACCCGGTGTATCTGACATGACGCAAGTGCTAAACGTTCTGAAATACTGACGTATCCAACCGGTGTATGTTACAAGCAAAATGTCACTCTGACGTATCTAACAAGGTGTATATGTATGGTGTGGAGGCAAACCGGTGTATGTGTTAATTTTCTCAAAAATAGAGCGAAAGTGAATGAAAACCAGGATTTTTACGTCTTATAATATTATTCAACCATGATAGACTGAACAGATGGAATAAAACTTGAAGTTAAGTTAAATAGGATTTAATGAGAGCATATGGAACTTCAACCTCATTTTTCTCAATGCCTATGAAATGTTAGATACGTCTATTTGAAAATTTATGCTTGAAATGTTTGATTCGGTGTTTTCTGTCTTGTTTATTTTACAGAAAACAGCTGCGCACCTCATTTTTCCCACTTCTATGCGTGTAACAGGAAACACGGAACACACTTTTCCACTTTGCTGCTCAGAACAGTAAATAAAAACCAACGATTACCAGAGTCAACACATGAAAACTGATGGAGTCATGCAAGGTTAGAGCTGCCGGAGTCGGTTGTTGATAAACACGAAGAAGAACAACCAAACAAAGAAGCCTATTTGCGCGACTCTTCTTTATCGACTCTGGTTTTTTCATGTTCGATATCAATGGTTGGTTCGTTAGCTTAGGTAGTCTGTTTTTTTGTAGAGTGTTTCATGGTTAAATAGAATAGTGTTGTCTTACAATCATTATTATTTCCTAATATATTTTATCATAATGAAATTGTTTTTTTCAATAGTCCCACCTGTCAAAACTAAAAAGATAAATGAAATGCGGGGATATTATTATATGTTTTATCGAAAAATGTTATAATCCTTATACCCTCAAAATACCCTATTGAACGAGTGGTACTTTTACGCGCCTGTTAATCGTGATATTTTTTTTTTGGCCTCCAACCCGGAACAACGAAAGCGATTGGTTTGTCGGTTGCAAAAATAGCGACCCGTTTTTTCGATGGCGTGACGCGACTGTTTTTGGATTAATCCAGCTAAAACCAGGAGGTGCAATGTCCCAATTCGAGCACAATCAAACATTCCATCTCGTGCTAAAGGTCGGTAGCATAAATCTCCCGGGAAAGGGGATCTTCGAAACAAAAAAATAAACCGGATTGCTAAGTATTCCGTTCTTATCTGTTCGGGATTCTTTGAACACGTCGCTAAGGCTACGTAAAAATGACATTTTCGAAAAGACTTGAAAGTAGTATGAACGCTTTGTTTTAAATTATATGGAAGAATACGATCCCTTATCTTGTTCCTTTTGGAAAGTCTCTTAAATTATTACACCATTTTTTTAATACTTTGAACATCTATCTTAGAGATGACGCCACTGAAACGATCAAAAGACTGTTGTGCATACGGGCTGATAAAATCGGTTCACCACTGTAGTTCAATTTTGTTGATGAAATGCTGTAATATGATCGCGGAATTTGCACGAAAACAAAGAACAATAAAAAATGTCCATTTAATTACAGTTTCAGGTGGCTGCGTTATGATACGATAATGGTGTTTTCACTATTTAAACAAATAACAAACTTATTCTTCGCAACCGTCAACATTCCACGCAGATTCACGCCCATCAGAAGCACTTGTAACCGTTTCCCACATGGTCGTTAAATCTGGACCAGGGCCGAGCAGCGCGGTGCACTTTGTTTTTGTTTTTCTATTTTTCATCATTTTGCGCAGACATGTTTACAAATAGAGTCAAGCGCAATTAACATGCTCCCAGTTCCTCGTTGCCATGGTAAAAACCCTTATGAAACTGAATAAGACCCTACCTACTGCAATTTCAATCGCGTCGACAAACAGACATATGATCGCTATAAGTGCTACTGTTGATTGCACGGGCTGCTCGGATTGATAACAGGTCATGCCCGCGGCTGAGTCCTTCTGAGTCGTCGTCAGCCGCTGCACACAATAATGATGATGCACAACATAGTTCCGATTGAATCAGACTGCTTAAGTTATTGACGATTTGTTTTTTTTTCATTCAAGATAACAGAATGGATCCTCCGTCAGCAGCCACCGCGTTGACGTCGCCATCACGATCAACAACCAATCAACAGTGCGTAGACAACGCCTCCAGTGATGAACAGCGGAACGACAAACTGAGCGTAGATGAAATGCTCAGTACCAACGCGTTCACAGTGCCACGTGTTTCCACCGACGCAGATAGTGGAGCAGTGGAAAAGTACAAGCTTACCGGCAAACGCCTCGGCAGAGGGATAGTGCAGTCAGGTTTGACGCATGAATGTGGCGTCTTCGGAGCAATTGCAACGGGCGAATGGCCCACTCAGATCGACATAGGGCAAGTCATCTGCCTAGGGTTGGTGGCCCTGCAACATCGGGGTCAGGAATCGGCCGGTATCGTTGCCAGCGAGGGAAAATGTGCCAAGAATTTTCACGTTCACAAGGGGATGGGAATGATCAACAATATTTTCACCGACGATTCTATGAAGAAGCTTAAGGGTAATCTTGGCATTGGTCACACGAGGTATTCCACCTCTGCCGCTTCCGAGGAAGTCAACTGCCAACCATTCGTCGTCCATACGGCCCATGGAGTTCTCGCGGTGGCACACAATGGCGAATTGGTAAACTGCGACAGTTTGCGAAGGGATGTACTGTCCCGAGGTGTAGGTTTATCTACGCACAGTGACTCGAGCTGATCACGCAAGCTCTCTGCCTGAATCCTCCAGATGGCGAAGGCGATGGCTCGGATTGGCCTGGTCGCATCAAACATCTCATGCAACTGGCTCCACTCTCCTACTCCTCGTCACTCATGTTAAAAGACAAAATCTACGGAGTACGAGATCCCTATGGCAACAGACCTCTCTGCATCGGAAAGATCGTCCCGCTGAGTATCGGATCCTACAGACAAGGTATGTTTAAAAACAGTTCTCATAATTATCTCAACTCACGATTCTCATTTCTCCACAGAAAAAGTAGACAAACTGGCGGCAGAAGGCTGGGTCATCTCGAGCGAGAGCTGTGGTTTCCTGTCCATCGGAGCACGATACGTCCGGGAAGTTCAGCCGGGTGAAATCGTGGAATTGACCCGCGATGGAATCAAAACGATCGATATCGTCGAATGTCCGGAAACCGACGCCATGCGTTCTGTATCTTCGAGTACGTGTACTTTGCCCGATCGGATTCCATCTTCGAGGGTCAAATGGTATACTCAGTCCGGTTGCAGTGCGGTCGACAGCTAGCTCGTGAAGCCTATGTAGATGCCGATATCGTGAGCTCAGTTCCCGAATCGGGGACGGCCGCTGCACATGGGTACGCTAGAGAGGTAACCTGTAGCCTTCTTGGAATTCCATGGTCAGATTTTAACAACTTCCCAACAGACTGGTCTTCACTTTGCGGAAGTGCTGTGCAAGAATCGCTACGTCGGACGTACCTTCATCCAGCCTTCGACTCGACTCCGGCAGCTAGGTGTGGCCAAGAAATTCGGTGCACTTTCGAAAATGTCTCCGGCAAGCGGCTTGTTCTGATCGACGACTCAATCGTACGCGGCAACACAATCGGTCCGATCATCAAGCTTCTACGGACGCTCGGTGCTCTGAGGTTCACATTCGTATCGCCAGTCCGCCGCTACTGTACCCGTGCTACATGGGTATCAACATTCCAACGCGGGAGGAACCGATAGGAAACAAACCAAACCCGGAAGAATCCAGCCAAGCATGTCGGAGCGGACAGTTTGTGCCTACCTGAGTGTTGAAGGACTGCAGAGGGCTGTCCAGCTAAACATGAAAAAAGTAACCCGGAGAAAGTGGGACACTGTACGGCTTTGTCTGACAGGAGACCACTCTGGCGGATTGCCGGACGATTTGGATTGGTGATGGATGAGGGGGCCGGCTCGGTGAAGATTTTATTTTCCTTACTGCTCAATCATATGATGCGCAAGACATGATCCAACCGATCACCGGCTAGAGATCTATTGTTTAGCTTATACAGCTTCGCTGTAGACGATGTCCGATCTACGATATTGACATTCAATTTAGGGACATAACATGATAATAAACACTACTTTTACTCTACATTCGTCGTCGAATGGATCCGAAAGCATGACTCTGAACTTCCTCCTACGCATTGGAAGCGGGCCGTCTCAACTATGAGCGACTGAACTTTCACTACAAGCGAACAGTCATCTACGAGTCGTCATCTTCATTTTATTTGCAGAAAATTGTGTTTAGACGGAGTTCTGCAACTGATCATTATTTACGTGGCTAAATTCATTCACTTTCGTCGCCAGGTTTTGTATTCCGTTCATAAGTCTGTTATGTTCTCATAGTTTTTCTAAAGGGTTTGGTTGGATTTAAGAAAGCGTTATCACACTCGAAATTTTCAATAGCAACTCAAGTGTTTCACCAAAGTGTTCGCGTTACAGCCAGCGAAGTTGGCGGTTACAGCCAGCAGGAATCGATACCACACGTAACCCATCTCTAGAAGTCTGAAGCTTGTATTATTGTATTTGTAAAAGGACCAACTATATTCATAGTCAGATAGACTAGTCAGATAGGCTAGTTTGGCCAAATATGTACTACCTGTAACTACATATAAATCTCATCTTTGCTTGATTTCTATCCATATGGAACTGATATGCGATTACATGTTAAGTAGGATGATGATGTACCATCTATTGTAGCAAGGTAACTTTCCATAGTAGTGGAATAATTCGAAAAACGATCATAAAAGCTCCTTGTTATGAAGGGCCAAAACCGTTTGGCAAACGTGCACAACCACAGCACCTGAATCGAGCCCTCGATTGACAGAATAAACCCAATAGATGGAGGTTGAAGAGCCCGCCTCGTTCCGCGAAATGTTAACTATAGGGAGAAGGCAGTCCCATGCTCCCTATCTAAATCGTTTCACTTGGGTGCCCTGATGGTCCCTCTCTTGTTACACTATTTCGAGATTGCGTCGACAAAATGCTCCGACAATTACTTAAGTTACCATGTAAAGCTTCAACTGCAATAAAAACTAAACAGATCTACTACATCTTTTTTTAACCTTCCTTTGCTCGCTATCAATGGGGCCATCTTCTCGCCAATCCACGTGCATGTTCGTATCTACGGCTCAAGAACTCCACCAGATAGTCTCTGCATGCACTGTTGGAACCTGAATCATTTTTTGCATCCCACACAATTCATCGCCATTGCCATTGTTTGAGGAGCACGATCAACCCGGACATAATGGTATGTGATCGAAATCGTTTCTGACCCAGAATATTGGCAAGCTGAACAGCCAAAGCGAAAAGGCCTTCAACAGGTAAAATAATTATCAGCAAATTGGATGGCAGACACGATGGCCAACGTGATGTTGCCTCAACAGAGAGCCTTTATTCCTATCATCGACGCATGCGGTAGTTCCAACCTGCCTTTGCTGGCATTCCCGGACAGAGGCTCTGCGTAGCGTGCAACGAGTGCACCTCGAGCGACGATAGTAAATCTGCGACGGTTGCACCTCTGTGCGACAGAGGAGAGTGACGACCCTGATACATCATCGTCGTCGTGCGACAGAGGCCCGAGTGGCGTGTGACGATCGCATCCCATGCGACAAGTGCATTCCGGTGCGACAGATGGTGATCTCTGGCGAGAGATGCATGCTGTGCAACAGAGAAGAGTGACGCGACGCTGATTCTGCGAGACATCGTTCTCGCGCAATAGACCACGGTACATTGGAACAACAGAAAGCATCACGGGGCCCCAACGACACGAAGAGCAAAGATGTTTAAGGTGAAACTGGAGGAGTCCTTTTTCCATATGATTTATAGGTTAGGTTAATTATCACTTCACGATTTTTTAGACAAAAATCACAAACCAAACTAAACAAACAACGCTTAAATTGCTAACCAATGGATGCTCATGTGGAGCAAACGATTCTTGAAAATTTCACGCCCGAAGTCCTAATAGTATTTAAGGTTGATAGGGACTTGAGTAAGAATTTCGAGTGTTGTGGGTTTTATTGTTCGTGGTGCCTATGTCGATGTTAGCACTGTATAATTGGCTTTTGTTGCCCTTAGTTCATTTTCACTGCCGCTGACTATCCGATAGTAATCCAACGCGAACGGAAATTGTCACACCTTTCCCCATTATATATTGACGATTGCTTACTTTGAGACAATTTGGCTGAAATTGGTTAGGATTATATACCGTTCTTTACTTATTGCTTCTGAGTCGTCTCGGGGTTTCTGCTTTGGAGAACCGACTTCTGTCAGGCTGTGACACGTGATAATCATCAGCCAGCTCTTCCCAGCTGCCTTATCAAATCATCGAATGCCAGTAGGTGAGCTCCATAAAAGCTCCATCCTTCCTCCGCAGAAGTCCAAAGCTGCTTCCTCAGGAGCGTTTGACTGGTCCTCGACTTCTTTGCAAAGAGTGGCTAGTCCACGTTTATTTCGCACTGCGCTTGTCCTGGACAAAACTTCCAGAACTTCATCGTTCAGCACTCTTCGTCTTCCGGTCTGCTTCTAAAAACGTATTCTTCCTCGCATGTCAGCTTCCGGAACGTCTTCCGTCAAACCTGAAATACGGCCGCCGCATCCGGGGAAATTTTGGCGGGACAACTCCTGGCGCAATGCTTTAGAATCCCACTGGTCTCAAGAACACCTGCTACTCATCCTGAAACTTATGCAGAAACAGAAACATTCGTGATTCGAAACCTTCCCACTTAATCCACTGTTTAATTCAATGTGGTTTGCAAATCCACGCATCAAAAAAATTTATAACCGCAAGGTTCACGTAGGACTTCATTGGTTTATATTGATTATGCTTTCTAACTTAATCGTATCATTACAAATATGGTTGGTTGAAATAGTTCTATTACTTTCGCTTTGGACCCGTCGCTTCTTATGAATTTTGCTCCATTAGGGAAGGTCCATTAATTATGTCACGCTGGAAGGGGGAGGGGGGTTTGAGAAAACGTGACGATCCATACAAAAAAACTTGGAGGTCAATACAAAAAACGTGACAAGGGGGGAGGGGGTGGGTTTGTTAAAAAAGCAAATTTTGCGTGACGTAATTAATGGAAGTTCCCTTATGCACTTTCGTGATCCTGATTTTTCTGTGCCACGCTATTCAACGCTAATATATAGCACGCGAGACGATTCAAAATAATTTCATAATGGACTGAATCTTGGGACGAATGGCCAGCTTTCAGTGGCCCGAAATTTATCATTGAATTGAGTAGACGTTAACTTTCCGATTAGCCGGTCTTGCAAAGCTCTGTTCCCATACCATAACCAGGGGAATGTGGCAAGTGGACAAAGCCCTGTCCCTGAGAGCTCGTGTCGAAAACTGTATGTACTCATTGTAGCTCAATCTCAGGATGAAGCATGAAGTTTCATTTCAATCAAATGGTTTTATTGTATAAGTTCATCGATGTTTATTATTTCAACAAATGCGTTTGGTTCACTTAACAAAACATTTTGTTTTGAACAATAAAACACCCCAAGTAAACTACAAGCATTATATAATTTGCAATTATTCAACCCAAAATCAACATCCGTAATGCGGGATCGCATCAATTCAACAGTTGTCAAGTAATGAAGCGTTAGATTAGCTTAAGAATGTATACGTTTCTACTTTGCGTAAAAATTATAAAATTATACTATAGTGATGCATTACCAATGCACAATGCTACTTGAGTGTCGGTATCGTGTTTGAAAGAAATTTCTTTTTTTTATAGATCATTGCACCGAATCTATTAACCTCACTTTTTGACAGTTCAGGGAGCTTGTTTACAAGGTGTTAGAATTTGGACCGCTCAAACGAAATTTTCATTGGCTTTTTCCGGATTCTGTACGATTAGATTCAGGAAATGATGTAAAAATAAGCACTGGTGTCTGTCCAAAACTGCACAATAGGGGCCTTATTATAATTTTACTTTTATTTTGCTGAAAATGTCTTTTATTGAGAAGTTTTGAATTTTTCTTACATCATACAACAAACCGCTTTTAATTAGAATTTCATTTGGATTTTCTAGAAGCATTTTAAAAGATTCGTCCTTTACTTTAACATGGGAGCTGTCAGATTTATCACCATTCGGTGTGTTCTTCTTTTTCAAGTTGGATTCCTCAATCTTAAACCCATGTTGAATTCCGTTTACTCGAAACGGAAAAGTAAAGAATCGGAAAGAAATTTCGGCAGCAGTATCCACATGAAAAGAATGGAAAATAATATTGGTATTTGTAAGGTTTCCACGCAACCAATGGGAGCTGACACTTTCACGTTCGGAAAAATATCTCGATCGATTATTACGTACATGAAGATGACATTTCGTTCCATGCAGATCAATTGTCAAAATTCCGCTAGTAATATTATGGACCCAGTTGAAAACCGATGTCTCGATGCGACAATCGATTTTACCTCGATTGCTGTTTCGTTAACCTAATGTCGGAAGTAGTGCACTGTATGGCGCATCAGATGCGCTGTACAGCGCACTACTTTGACATTGTGATAACGTACAGAACGAGAGTAAATTGACTGTCGCTAGTCGATAAGTTCGATTTTCAACTGAAATCATAATATTGAACAAAATTCCGTAACCTCTTTACTTTTGAGGTCGATACTGGGCTTTGTCTCATGGCATTGCAAAGGTATAGCATTAGTACGATCTTAGTAGGGCCCTTTTCAGCTTCAATTATGCACTGGACGTAATGCATATTCTCCTACACACTTAGAAAATTCTGCAGTGTTCTGGTAATTTTTACCGAACTTTCAACAGCTGAACAGTTCGGTAATCCGATTTAACGGAATTCGGTAAAATCTGACAAGTTCCGGTAATTTTTTACTAGAATATCGTAAAATTTCACCGAAACTGGTAAATCAGATTACCGAACGTTCAGCTGTTGAAAGTTCGGTAAAAATTACCGAATATTGTAAAATATTCTACACACTTAGATTTTTTTACAGTATACTGTATTTTTTTTACCGAAAATAATGTTAAAAATATACAGTTGCTCATCAAAATTTACAGATTCGCTTGTAAACTTTTTTTCTTGCTTTCAGCATTTTAGGATAATTAGATAATTAGGATAAATGAATATATTTTTGGCATGAGGATTATTTTTTAAAATGTACATTTCATTCAATGACTTTTGGTCCATTGAGGTTGCCGAGAACTGCCCTGTAGCTTTTAGGTTTCCCAAACCTCGAAAACTGTGGAAATAAAAAGAAAAACTGCTTGTACTGTAGGTTTGCAATTAACATTAAAACAGGCACTCACACAGTACGCTGAAAAATATTCTACGTCCTTTTTACGTATATTGACTAATAGTTCCATGCAATGCATCCTCCGGAAGCATCCTCCATTGAATTCCTTTCAAAACAAAATCGGTACTTTACACTTTGGTAGAGAGTTGAAGTCATTCTGAAAGCAAAATTCATTGAAATTCAAGTCATTAAAATCAAGGACTCAATTTTGTCTCAATATGCTCCATTTTTGGCACTTACTCTTCGCTACATCGTCAAACAACAGAACTGATGAACATTCGAACTTTAAAATGGCGGCAAGAGTCGGGAACGACAGCATAAAATAAATTTACAACTTGTCTCGGTGCTTGTTTTAACAGTTTGCGCCTGCCGAAAGAAAAATTACAGTACATTTTGTAATTTTTTTACAGTGGCGAGAAACCGTGCAATGATTTACAGTTTTGATCGGTATTTTTATTTAACAATTTTCGATGATTTTCTATAAATTACAGAAACCAGTATTTTTTGATTGCTGGAATTTTGTAAAATATATTTTACAAAAATTTTCTGTTTACACAGACCGAGTTCAGCAAAAAGTACCGAACGCCAATTTTGGAAATTTGGTGCATATAGATGTGTATATATGCATGCTATTACAGCCTAGGTTACTTGGGACGTGCCAATTCTGTAAAGCATGAAGTTTTATTCCAATTCAATGATTTTCTTGAATTAGTTCATCATTGATAAGGTATTTCAACCGTTTAGTTGGTTTAACAGAACATTTTGTTTTGGGCAATAAAACACGATATTTCCAAATTCAACTAAAACATATGATTTTATTTCAACTCAAAGTTTTTGTTGAATTAGTTCATCAGTGTTATTGATCTCCATATTTAAACCAAAATTTTAGTTGAATTGATTCTATTTTGTATTGTTATAACTGGGTTTTTTTGCATGTTCATGAGTCGATAGGTATGGTCAGGTGGTGAGTCGTTTTCCACGGCGTCGGTGATTGTCACCATGTGAATGACGAAAAAGAATAAAAATTATTCTTAACGTTCAATTATATTTCCAATATTTAACATAAACCATTTTTGAATGATTAATGATGAAGTTATGTAGCTATGTTACGAATATCGTTGAAACCATATTCATCAATCATTATCATTTTATTACACGCAAAGAAAACCGCAGTAGAAACTACCATTTCGAGGGTTATGCCTGGGACAGACCTTACGGTACAGCGTTGTACAGGTGTCAAATACTTTAATCATTGTACGTTTCTAGACTAAAAGTACAACTGTACGTTATGTCTGTTGAAGCATTAAATTGAGCGCAAATACCAACAATTTTCACCTGACTACACACTTGAAAATGAACCGAATTTTGGTTGAATTTCAACCGAGTTTTCATCTGCTAGACACTCAGTTATGTACGGTTCAAATTATTAGATAACCGAGTTCTCGTTAAACTTTATTTCACAGCAAACTGTCAAATTTACCGAAAACCGGATGACAAAAATAAATCAATCAGCAGTAATCGAACATCAGCGTTTGCATAAATATTGCCGAACACTGTCAAACAAACCGACTTTTCTACCATAGTAACGGAATTCGAGCAAAACAATGCATTG